>JAWQEG010000387.1:0-220000 GCA_033782935.1 Petrolisthes cinctipes | reverse complement strand
AAATATGACGTCCTGTTGTTGCTTGGAATAGTTTGGAGGAATCATTTACTCCAGAATTTCCCCCTTAATTAAGTGATCGTGTATGAGACTTTGTGGCTTCTGATTCCTCCTAACTATGCCACGAAACAAACAAACAAGCTCCTTCAATATGTGTGTGTGTGTGTGTGTGTGTGTGTGTGTGTGTGTGTGTGTGTGTGTCGTGGCAATGTTTGAAGGACTCACCAACCTCCAATTTTCTTGACTACATCACACTGGGTTGGTAAATCTGGAGCAACTGAATCCTCCAAACTATTCCAAGCAACAGAACACAGAACACTATTATTTTTGTTCTTCTGGTCCTGTTTCCTGGCATACTTTGGAGGAATCATGGCACTCCAATGTATCAACAAATAATTACCACCTTAAGTTTTGTTATTATGTTTATTGATTAGTAATAATATTAATATAATGATTTACTCTGCCTAATGGTGGAATATTAATCTGTGTTTATTTCTTCCCTCGCGTTCTTCCCTCTCTTTATTAAACACACACACACACACACACACACACACACACTTAAACTCTCTCTCTCTCTCTCTCTCTCTCTCTCTCTCTCTCTCTCTCTCTCTCTCTCTCTCTCTCTCTCTCTCTCTCTCTCTCTCTCTCTCTCTCTCTCTCTCTCTCTCTCTCTCTCTCATATCCATTCCTTCCCCCCCCTCTTCTCTCCCCTCTCACCCTCACCCCTCCTCCCCCTTCTCCCCCCACACACACATTTCCCCTCTCTCTCAATCAATTTTCTACCACCTACCCACCTACCCCCCCCCACACACACCAGTAACCCAGCAATGTACAGAGGAAGGTATGGAGTTCAGCCTACGTACAGATGACGCGTTCAGAGGTCGTATCTACACCTATGGATATTATGATCGTTGTTACATCCGAGGGTCAGGATCCACACTCAACACACTTAAAATCTCTGGACCAAGAAGCTTCCCTGATTGTGGCACTACTAAGGTAATGTTTTGATTGTTATTTTGATTATTATTGTTGTTATTATCTTGGTTATTGGAGTGTTGTTGTTGTTATTGCAGTGATGTTATTGTTATCGTTGTTATATACCTCAATTCACTCAAAATATCTGGTCCAAGAAGCTACCCTGATTGTGGAACTACGAAGATAAAGTTTTGATTGTTATTTTGGTTATTATAGTGTTGTTGTTGTTGTTGTTGTTATTGCAGTGATGTTATTGTTACAGTGGTGTTATTGACGCAGCGGCTAATTGAACCTCATTATACAGTAGTTAATTAAGATGGAATGACACTTGTGAATGTGAAGCACTTAGCAATATAGGGCAGGTGGCCGAGTGGTTAGTGTTCTGCCAACTGGACTCGTAACCTATAGGTCGGTAGATCGATTCCTTCAGGTGAGGGCCTGAGAATATTTACTCTTTCGATTTGAGTTTCAGGCACTAATTATAAGGCCACCGAACATCATAAAACACCCTCACTGGTACCATAACAGCTGCAGTATTTGGGAATTACACTCACGTCCCTCCCTCTGTGGCTGGGTACCAGTTCAGAAGTCGTGACGTGTGTGTGTGTGAGTAGCAGGTGACCTAGGCCACGGTAACGGGCTTGATGAAGCCTATGTCCAGTGTCGGAACATAAAAAAAAAAAAACATATTATAACCCAATACACACACTTAAAATATCTGTGGAAAAGTACGAACCATTAAACACCAATACTCTTTAATGAAATGTAGAAAAACAAATTAGAAAACATTAAAAAATATTACAACAACCTGAGTGAGTAGTAGTGGTCTCATACACTTGGAAACTGGCCTCCACTGTCTCTCTCTCTATAGTCTATATAATATATGAGTAGGTAACTGGTGTGGTGACGGTCGAATTTTTTCCTACGATATCGTGTGGTGTGACAGTATGTTCTCTCTCTCTCTCTCATTCGTATGTCAGGTTAGGTTACATGGATGCTGGGTCAATGTCTCTCTCACATTTAATGACTGTGTGTTGGTGTATGATAGAACAACAACAACAACTATATAACATCAACTAACACACGAAACAACACAAACACACATATTGACACCATAGAAGGAAAATCACCAATGATTGAAGCACACGATATTAATTAAGGGGGAAGTTTTGTGTTGGTAAATCTGGAGCAACTGAATCCTCCAAACTATTTTTCCAAGCAACTGAACACCATTATTTTTGCTCTTCTGGTCCTGTTTCCTGGCATACTTTGGAGGAATCAAGGCACTCCAATGTACCAAAAAAGAATTACCACATTAAACCTTAAGGGACCCTGTGTGTGATATAGTGAGAAAATTGGAGGTTAGCGAGTCCTTCAAATGTTGCCACGAAACACACACACCTATAGGGAAGGAGTTTGTGTCGTGGCATGGTCAGGAGGAATCAGAAGCCACCAGTTCTCATACACGATCACAGGGTCTTTAAAGGGAGAGTATACTTTTAGTACATTGGAGTGCCTTGATCCCTCCAAATTATGCCAGGAAACAGGACCAGATAAACAAAAATAATGGTGTCCTGTTGCTTGGAATAGTTTGGAGGAATCAGTTGCTCCAGATTTGCCAACACTGTACTTTTAACCAAGTCATTTTATAATATTGTTGTTTTGTTGTTTTCTGTATGGTGAGACAATAACAAATATAGTAGTGGTACAGTTTGCTGACAACGTACAAACTTTACTAGATAAACGATACAAATAATAAAATAAGATAATAATATAAATAAAAAATAAAGATAAGAGTTTGTATGGTGAGACAATAACGAATATAATAATAAAAAAAATACATATATTTACATGAATAAAAGAATAAATAAATAAATATATAAGTAAATAAATAAGAGTTTGTCTAATGTTTTTTTTTTCTTTTTTTCAGTATGGTGAGACAATAACGAATATAATAATAATAAAAAAAATATATGTACACATAAATAAGATAATAAATAAATAAATAAATAAATAAATAAGAGTTTGTATAATAATGGTTTTTTTCTTCTTTTGTTTTCAGTATGGAGAGACAATAACAAATATAATAATAATAATTAAGAAAAAAAATATATATATACACATAAATAAAAGAATAAAAAAATAAAAAAATAAGAGTTTGTATAATAATGTTGTTTTTGTCTTTGTTTTCAGTATGGAGAGACAATAACAAATATAGTGGTGGTACAGTTTGCTGACAACGTACAGACTTCATTAGACAAACGATACAACCTGACCTGTACTGTAGTGGGACCTGGAGAAGCTGTTGTCACCTCAGGTTACATCGGGGCAGGGTTAGTGTGTGTCTGTGTGTGTGTGTGCGCGTCTCTTTTATCAATCTTTTTTTTTCTGTCTTTTTCTCCTTTTTTTTTCTCTCTCTCATTTAAGGATTCTGTGTTCGTGTATAATGATAATTGGAGGCTTTTGATTCCTCCAGACTATGCCACAAAACAAACTCCTTTCATATAGGTGTGTGTGTGTGTATTTTTCGTGGCAATATTTGAAGGACTCCTTTACTGACTATATTTTCCGACTACATTACACAGTCTCTAATTACTTACACAGTCACTTATTATTTACACCACTTCAAATAATTTCCCCATCCCCCCCAACCCCTTTTCCATCCCCCATCTCCCTCCAAACCCCCCGAACAGACAGTGCCCCAACTTCATTTACACTTTCACACTCTAATAATCCCCCCCCCACCCCCACTCTCTCCAAATCCTCCCCCACCCCTTCCACACTATCTCCAAATCCCCCCAACCTCCACACACTAATAATCCTCCCTCCCCCACTCTCTCCAAATCCCCCACCCCTTCCACACTCTCTCCAAATCCCCCCCAACCACCACACACTAATAATCTCTCCCCACTCTCTCCAAATCCCCCCCAACCACCACACACTAATAATCTCTCCCCCTTCCACACTCTCTCCAAATCCCCCCAACCACCACACACTAATAATCTCCTCCCCCCTCTCTCTCTCCAACCACACAACCCCCCAACAGATCCGGTGCCCCAACCCCGATTGAGTACCTTCCAGCCGAGAACCAACTGCAGTCCCGAGTTCGTCTTCAGATTCTGTATGGAGGTCGACCCACTACCACCATTGCTGTCGGGGACCCACTCACCTTTAGGCTCGAGTCTCAGAGAGGGTTTAACTTGGTGTCTGATATCTTTGCTACTGATGTTGTGGCCAAGGACCCTTATTCTGGACGTAGTGTGGATCTTATTGATAGTAGAGGGTTAGTAGTGTGATAATATGTGGATCTTATTGATAGTAGAGGGTTAGTAGTGTGATAGTATGTGGATCTTATTGATAGTAGAGAGTTAGTAGTGTGATAGTATGTGGATCTTATTGATAGTAGAGGGTTAGTAGTGTGATAGTATGTGGATCTTATTGATAGTAGAGGGTTAGTAGTGTGATAGTATGTGGATCTTATTGATAGTAGAGGGTTAGTAGTGTGATAGTATGTGGATCTTATTGATAGTAGAGAGTTAGTAGTGTGATAGTAGTGTGGATTTTATTGATAGTAGAGGGTTAGTAGTGTGATAGTAGTAATGAACCTAACTTAACCTAATCTTATTGATAGTAGAGGGTTAGTAGTGATAGTATCTGTGGAAGTAGTGATAGTATGTGGATTTTATTGATAGTAGACATGGACATGGAGTAGGGCTCATCAGTCTAGAATAGGTGCAGTGGAAATGAGTTACTTGAGAGGAACATGTGGACTTACTAGGTGGGATGGAGAAAGTAATGAGAGTGTGTATGAGAGATGTGGTATGAGTGAAAAGGCAATTGGTATTGAGTGTGGAGTGGTTGAGAGTGAAACGTAATACACTGAGATGGTTTGGACACGTAGAGAGAATGCAAGGTAGGGAATTTGTAAAGAAGGTGTATGGAAGTGAAGTTGTGGGACCTGGTGTGAGAGGCAGACCTCCGGTTAGATGGCAGAACGGAGTGGAAGAGTATGTAAGGGAGAGAAACATGAGGGGTAGAGTAGGGATGGACCAAGTAAGGAGGGAGTGTTGGAACAGAGTGGAAGAGTATGTAAAGGAGAGAAATGTGAGGGGCAGAGAAGGGCTGGACCAAGTAAGGAGGGAGTGTTGGAACAGAGTGGAAGAGTATGTAAAGGAGAGAAACGTGAGGGGCAGAGTAGGGATGGACCAAGTAAGGAGGGAGTGTTGGAACTGGGAGAACTGGAGACACTTCTGCCGTGGCCACCCCCTTGTGGGGAGTTCCCTGAGGGAACGAGGCGTCAGAGCTATAGATAGATAGATAGTTAGTAGTAATAGTAATGGATTAGTAGTGATAGTAATGGATCTTATTGATAGTAGAGGGTTTGTAATAGTAATGGACCTTATTGAAAGTATTGAGGGTTAGTAGTAATAGTAATGGATTTTATTGATAGTATTGGTAGTATTGTATTTTATTAAAAGTAATGGGTTAGTACTGTAATGCATCAATATAAGATGAAACCAATCCAACCCAAACCAAAGTAAATCAAATCAAACCCAACCCACCCAAACTAAATCAAACCCAACCCAACCCAACCCAATACTAATCTAACCTTTCCCAACCCATACAGATGCCCGGTTGACAACTATGTATTCCCAGCGCTTGGTAAGGGTCGGGATGGTGACGGCTTGGAGGCTCGGTTCAATGCATTCAAGATTCCAGAGTCTAACTTCCTAATTTTTGAAGCAACAGTACGCACGTGTAGAAGAGGATGTCAACCGGTGAGTGCGTGGTGGGGGAAGGGGAAGAAGGGTGTGTGTGAGGGGGGGTGAGTGGAGGGAAAGGCTTCAGTTTCAGTGGTCCAGCGTTCGGTCCTTGCTCGGGACACTGTAAAAATCTTTCACTGATGCCAGAGGTTACCACCCCTGTGATCAGGGGGTAGGGGGTTTGAGTCAGCTGTCTGAGGTCTTCCTGCTTACACAACCATAGCCGAATCTGACTCGGGTCTCACGTGGGTGGAGAGGTCTCTGGGCTACTCATCATCCTTGTGATGCATGCTATAGTTGTGTTTCACATAGTATAGTGTGTACTTCACTCTGTACCATTGACTGACATTCATTGGTGGACCTTTAACCTTTACATAATATTTATTTACTATCCCACCAGGCTGTGTGTACGGTTGGTCCTGGTAGAGAGGAGACTGAGTCACTTGGTCGCAGGAAACGTGACGCTGTAGACAATGACTACAATGATGCTGACACACAGACAACACACGACACACAACAACAACAAGAAGAGGACGATGTTGATGATGATGAGGATGAGGGACAAATTCATGGCATATATGAGGTAACGTGTTGTGTGTTGAGGAAAAAATATTATATTGAAGGGAGAAACAGTATTGTAAATATTTTTCATGAATAGAGTAGATAGTTTACATAAAAATAATAATAATAATAATAGAAATAATAGTAATAGTAATAATAATAATAAAAATAATAAGATAACATAATAATATGTAGAAATGATAACAATAATAATAGTAATGACTCTAATAATAATAATAGTCATGATACTAAGAACAATAACAAATAATACTAATAATAACATAACAATAACAAATAATACTAATAACAACATAACAATAACAAATAATACTAACAACAACAACCCCATACAACAACAATAACCCCCTTTCTTCCATACAACAGGTGTATTTATCACGTGATGAGATAGGTGATGACGGCACTTCATTGAGTTATATTAGTGATGATGATATGTGTATGTCATCATCACAATATTATAGTCTGGTGATTGGTTTGGTCATCACTGTCTTACTCTTTGTTGGGGCTCTACTTTTTGTCGGCTTCTGCTTCAGGTATGATATTGTTTAGTTTATTTATTCAATTAGTTGTTTATTCTGTTTATTTATTTATTGACATGTATTATTTATTTATATTTTTATTAATTTATTCTATTTATATTACAAGTATTTATTTTTTTTCTGCTTCAGGTACGAAATTTACACCTGTCTTAATTTTATTTATTTTATATATTTATTTTAATTATTCATTTATTCTATTTAAATATGTTTTTATTATTTTCATTAGAAGTAAAGGGTAGTATTATTATTAATGGGAGATTGTCATGTTGGTGAATTGGAAGGTCTGTGATTCCTCCAAACTATGCCACAAAACAGACTTCCTTAATTAATGTTACTTCAAAAGGGGATTTATTTCGTGTCATAGTTTGTAGGAATCGGAGACCTTTGAATTTACCCTCAAAAGAATCTGGCATTAATAATACAGTATTACTTAATTTTTAATGTATGTAATAGTCTTTGTGTTATACTGTACTGTAATATTAACAAACAAACATTGAAGAAACTACTGTATACAATTTAATTAGATGGATTAAGTAATATTTTATAAGCACTAAGTTAATATAAGTTTTCAATTATTTCATTTTTTCCTTCCTTCTTTCTGATTCAATAAAAAAAAAAGAGAGAATACAGTAATTTTGGTCTTGTTTTGTACTGTTATTTACTATGGGTGTTTATTTTGCTGTTTGTAATGAATCTGTGTACAGTATTACATTACACACCCGTATACAGTACTCCCGTGTATAGTACTGGTGTTGTTATGGGTGTGTATGTACAGTCATGAGCACTAATAAGTATTCAGGGGTGTTTGGAATACCTAGAGACAATAAATAAATACACAATAAGATCTCCACTGGAATTAGTTCGTTGGTGAATTGGACTGTTTAAAGCTTCGATCAAAACTGTATACTTATTAGTGCTCGTGACTGTACAGTTGCCCACACATGAAGCTGGTATGGCTCGTTACTTGTGAGGTGGCTACAAAAGAAAAGAAAGTGAAAAAAGATATAGTTTTTTGACCGGCAGACAGTAAAATACTATTACTATCTGCTTGTCAACAAACTATAATTATTGCTCACTTTCCTTCCTGTTGTAGGTATTTCACAAGTAGCGAGGCGTACCAGATTAATGTGGGGGCAACTGTACATTACACATCCATAAACACAGTATAGTGGATAATGAGGGTTTACTGTACACTCCCTGACCATAAAATCTAGCCCAAACAAGTCGAAAGCCCGAGATCTGAAGGAGGTAGTTTCTGGACGACAGCCTACCCACACCATCACAAGGCTACACACATTTCTAACCAATGGAGGTAGAGGGTGGTCTGTCATCCATAAATTACCTGCTTCAGATCCTGGGCTTTGACTCAGGTGGGCTAGATTTTATGGTCAACAAGTAAAGCCCCTTCCACATGAGGCAAAAGATGGCAGGCAGATACTGTTACCAATTTTGTGGGTGGGTAGTGGGCACGAGTGGTCAATGGCCGACGGGTATTGTTTCATCTGGTAACACTGGTAAAAAGCAAGAGAATTCCACTCAGTTGCCCATGCCCGTCGTCTTTTTGCCTCTCGTGTGGAAGGGTCTTTAGTGTGTATATGGATTCATTGACAATATAATACACATCCATATTAGTGATGGATAATGAGGGTTACATCTCATACATACCTGGTACTACATAATGCTTTACACTTCAGGAAGACTCGTCAGTTGGATGAGAAGAATGCTGTAGCTGATGCTGGCAACCCATACCACACCCAACAACAACAACCAGGCAAAACAGCAGCATTCCCAGGACCACATCCCAGGACCATAACACAGCCCGCCAGGCAGGTGTAAGATCATAATGTTAACACACACACACAGTCACACACAATGCTGTCACACTCACTCACTCACACACACACATGCTACCAATGCTGTCACCTTCAAACACACACACACACGCATACATGATAGCAATACTGACACCTTCAAACACACACACACTCATGCTACCAATGCTGTCGCCTTCACTCACACATACACACACTCTACCAATTATGTCACCTTCATTCATACTGTTACACACACACACTACCAAGTCACCTTCAATTGTACTGCAGGGTGTTAATAAGATCATATGTTTACACTCATACACACCACTACTGATGCTGTCACCTTCACTCATACTATTACACACACTGTCATTCACACTCACACCGCTGTCACCTTCACTCATACTCCAGGCTGCTTGTACAGTTAGACATACTACCATAGAGATATTGTTGATTAGAATTATCCAAAGAGGTCGTCTTCCAAGTTAGTACATGTAGTGTTGTAACATGATGCTTTATATCAATACCTCTCTACTATTTCATTCTACTCTCTACCATTATATAGTATACCAGTGCCTCTCCACTATTTCATTCTCCTCTACCATTTTATAGTTTACTAGAGCCTCTCCAATATTTCATTTCACACGCGGTCCTTCATTTAAGACCACCAAATTATTTCTTGGGCTTCTTTCTTCAACTGTCCCTCTATTCCTTTTATTACCTTGGTGTTTGTTGTCCCATCTCTCCATCATCTTCTCCTTGTTCATCCTTTCCTTCTATTTCCTTGGTGTTTGTTGTCCCATCTCTCTATCACCTTCTCCCTGTCACTCCTTTCCTTCTATTTCCTTGGTGTTTGCTGTCCCTCCTTTCCTTCTATTTCCTTGGTGTTTGCTGTCCTTCCTTTCCTTCTATTTCCTTGGTGTTTGCTGTCCTTCCTTTCCTTCTATTTCCTTGGTGTTTACTGTCCCTCCTTTCCTTCTATTTCCTTGGTGTTTACTGTCCCTCCTTTCCTTCTATTTCCTTGGTGTTTACTGTCCCTCCTTTCCTTCTATTTCCTTGGTGTTTACTGTCCCTCCTTTCCTTCTATTTCCTTGGTGTTTACTGTCCCACCTTTCCTTCTATTTCCTTGGTGTTTACTGTCCCACCTTTCCTTCTATTTCCTTGGTGTTTACTGTCCCTCCTTTCCTTCTATTTCCTTGGTGTTTACTGTCCCTCCTTTCCTTCTATTTCCTTGGTGTTTACTGTCCCTCCTTTCCTTCTATTTCCTTGGTGTTTGTTGTCCCTCCTCTCCATCACCATCTCCCTCTTCCTACAGGGTCTTCCAGGCCTAGGGCGGTCTTCTTTCATCCTCAAATCAATACCATTCATATTTTCTAAGTGCTTGTCTGTATCCACCACCATCACCATACAATTTCATACAAGTGTTTATTTTCCTGCTTCTTGTTGCTATGCTTCCTTGCCACTCAATCTTATATGCAGTACAGTAACGCCTTGTTTTGTACTGTTGTTGTTATGGGTGTGTGTGTATTGTACTGTTTGTAATGAATGTGTGTACTGTAAACCCTCTACTGTAGGCCTATGTACAGCTGGCAGCATAAATGCGCATCCATCTCATGTACTAAATAATGCTAATATGACCAGAAAAAGTTACTTACATCCTGAACCAGTTTCTATTCTGCTGTCTCACCTTTCTTATCACCTTCTTCTGGTGCTATATGACCTAGCTGTTGTGGCACCTAATATTAATCAACCAACCACTCATCCACCACTATCATCTTCATCCACAATTCCACTAACTAACTCATCCACCACTATCATCTTCATCCACAAATCCATTAACTAACTCATTCACTTAACCCTTTATCCACTTCTAACTCATCCACTTGTAATTGTTAATCCATTAGTAATTAATTCATCCACTCTCAGGTCTCATAGTGGAGTAGAAACAACATATCCACTAGTAATTTACTCATCCACTTAGTTTATCCACATGTCCCTCCACCACTAATTAAACTAAACAAACTCATCCTCCACTACTAACTCCTCCACTTATATCTCATCCACATCTAACTAACTCCTCCACTTATATCTCATCCACATCTAACTAACTCCTCCACTTGTACTTGATCCACTTGTACCTCCTCCACTACTAAACTAACTCATCCACTTTCCCTTTACCCACTTATACCTCCTCCACTACTAAACTAACTCATCCACTTTCCCTCTATCCACGTATACCCATCCACTTTTAACTACCTCCTCCACTAGTACTTTATCCACATGTACGTCCACCAACAGTTATTTCCCGAGTGGAGAGCCAACCGCCAGTGCCCCCCAAGCTGAGGATGGAGCCGCTACCTCCTCCAGATACCCAGACCCATCAGAACCCATCTATACTGACCCTACACTATTTGAAAGGTAGGAACATAGGTAAGATTAATACACACAACACATCTTTCAAAGGTTATGTTAGAAAGATTGAAAGATTAGGTTAGGTTAGGTTTGAAAGGTTTGGTTAGGTTTGGTTTGAAAAGTAGGAACACAGGTACCGGTAAGCATCATACACCCAACACATCTTTCAAAGGTTAGGTTAGGTTTGGTTTGAAAAGTTAGGTTTGATTTGAAAGGTTAGGTTAGATTAGGTTTGGTTTGAAAGGTAGGAAGAGAGGTAAGCTCAATACACACAACACATCTTTGAAGGTTTGGGCAGGTTGTGTTAGTTTGGTTTGAAAGGTTTGGTTAGGTATGGTTAGTTTGGTTTGAAAGGTAGGAACACGGGTAAGCTTCATACACACAACACATCTTTGAAAGGTTAGGTTATGTGAGGCTAGGTTTGGTTAGGTTTGAAAGGTAGGAAGACAGGTAAGCTTAATACACACAACACATCTTTGATAGGTTTAGTTAGGTTTGGTTAGAAAGATTAGGTTAGGTTTGAAAGATTAGGTTTGGTTTGAAAGATTAGGTTTGGTTAGGTTGGGTTTGAAAGGTTGGATGGTGGATAGTACAAAGAGGCGAGAGATAGTTGAATGCTTTAAGAATGGAGGAGTGGATGTGGTGGGTGTTACCGAGACCCATGTGAAAGGATGGGGAGTGGTGGAGTGTGAGGCTGGAGGAGAGAGTATGATGTGGGAGGTGTAATAGAGGTAGGTGTAATATGGAATGGATGAGAAGTGTAAAAAGGAGGGAGGGAGGGGTGTGCAGTGCTGGTATTGCCAAGGGTGTGGAAGAGAGTAGATGCACATGGATGGTGTGGGACGAGAGTGGTGTGGATGACAGGAAAGATTGGATTAGTGAAGTATGCGTGGGTGTGTGCATATGTACCAGTGAATGAAAAGAGCAAGACAGGGAGAAAGAAGATTAGAGAATTCTGGGAGGAGCTGAATGGATGTTTGAGGAAGTTTGAGAGTGGGAGGAGAATAATATTGGTGAGTGACATGAATGGGAAAGTGGGAAATGGGAGAGTAGGAAGCATTGTTGGTAAATGGGGTGTGGAAGGAGTGAATGAGAATGGTGAATAACTGGTGAACGTTTGTGCTGAGAGGGGGTTGTTCTTGGCTAACACCTTCTTTGAGCAAAAGATGATCCACCGGTATACATGGAGGAGAAGGGATGATAGGAGAACATAAGAGTTTAATTGATTATGTAGCTGTGAATGAAAGATTAGAGAAGGATGTGATGGATGCTAAAGTAGTGAAAGGAATGGTTCAATGCTCTGACCATTTTGCTGTCTTGGTAAGGATGAAGGTCAGGGTTATAGATAGATAGGTTAGATTAGGTTGGGATTAAAAGGTAGAATAAGCAAGTGGCAGTAAGATGATAGGATATAAAACAATAAAATACAAAACCAAACACCTCACATTACACTACACACACCTGGCAATTTAAAGTAAGCAAGATGGAAAGATATAAAACAATACAAATCAACACACAAGATAAAAGCAATTTAAGGTAAGCAAGATGATGGTAAAGTGGAGGAATACAGAACAATAAAATTCACAATACAAACAGTACTTTTTGAAATGTTAGGTTAGCAGGATGGTGTAAGGTGTAAGGATACTATACAATATACAGACTCAGCACTCTTTGATAGATTTGGTTTTGTTAGGTTAGGTTTGAAAGGTTTAGTTTGAAAGGTAAGGTTTAGTCAAGTTTGGTTAGGTTAGGTAAAGTAGAGAATCTCATGTTGGTGAATTGGAAAGTCTCTGATCACTCCAATCTATGCCAGAAACACGCCCTTAATGGTATCAATAGGGATCTGTTTTGTGGCATAGTTTGAAGGGATCACTGACCTTCCAATTCCCTGAAAAGTTAATCTCCCCTTAAGGTATGGAAGCTGGGGTAAGGTGATTGATTGATTGAAATTAAGCACCACAACATTGAGGTCATATAGCACCCGAGGAAGGGGAACTGTATAAATATTATTGGTTTTAAGATCGCTTATATTCTTCCTTCCTTTTCAAAGTCAATTGTTTATAGTTTTAAATCTCTCATATACTTTCATTACCAGTTTAAGGTGAGTCTCTCTTGTTGTTGGTGAATTGGAAGGTGTGTGATTCCTCCAAACTATGCCATGAAACACATCCCCTATTATTAGTACCATTGAGGGAGTTTGTCTGTTTTCTGGCATATTTAGGAGGAATCAGTAGCCTTCCAATTCACCAACAAGAAAATCTTCACTTAAGGGACCCTGTGATGTAGTCAGAAAATAGGAGGTAAACGAGTCCTTCAAATATTGCCACGAAACACTATCTATATGGAAGGAGCTTGTTTCGTGGCATAGTCAGGAGGAATCAGAAGCCTCCATTTCTCATACACAATCACAGGGTCCTTAAGGGGGTACTTGCACTTTAGGTACATTGGAGTGCCTTGATTCCTCCAAAGTATGCCAGGAAACAGTACCAGATGAACAAAAATAATGATGTTCTGTTGCTTGGAATAGTTTGGAGGAATCATTTGCTCCAGATTTACCAACACTGTACAGTACAATACTTCCCCCTTAAATATTTATGGATTTAACTTCCCTCATTTTTGTTTCTCATCTATTCTATATTTATTTTTTGTAATTTTTCAGATGCAATGAGACGGCCTTGCCAACACGACGACGCTTTGTTGAAGATTAACCCAAAGGAATGATGACACAACTTAACAAGAGTCGTCACTTAATGCGATTAGAATTATGATTAAATAATAACTGTGTGACCAATTGAAATAAACTTGCATAAACCAATAAATACATTTTCCAAAATTATAGAAAACCTGTCAAAATATATTAATAACTATTACTGTAGTATATTATTATTATAAAAAATTAATGAACTAATCTCTTTGAAACATTGGCATTAAGGGGAGAATTTCTTGTTGGTAAATTAGAAGGCTACCGATTCCTCCAAACTATGCCAGGAAACAAGACGCTCTCAATGGTACAAGTAATAGGGGATCTGTTGTTTCATGACATAGTTTGGAGGAATCTCAGACCTTCCAATTCACCAACCAAAAAATATATAACCTTAAATTTTAATCAGTATTCTGCCACCATCAAAGTTTAAATAAAATATACAATACCAACATAAAGAAATTTCACCTAAATACATCATATAGAGTAATTCTGAAGACAGTGTTACCACCATCATTAATATTTAGACAGTGATGAAAGTCAATTGGTAAACGGTTTGATATTCTTGACAAGTAATTAATGAACTTGAAACATGAATATGTGAGTGAGTGAACTTAACAACACCTCAGTCATTTATATACAGTAATTCTAAAGACAGTGTTACCACCATCATTAATACATAGACAGTGATGCAAGTTAATTGGAACACAGTTATAATTATATTCTCAATAAATAATTAATGAATTTGAAATCCCAAAATATTATTGATTGAGTGAAATTACCAACATCTCATCCACCAGAAAGATATAAATAAATAAATAAAATAATACCAATAAATTAACATACCACAAACATCACACATGATAAGCAGCTGTATGCAAGAATACTATCATGGTGTTGACGATGGTGTGGTATTGGTACTATGGATGTGTTGTGTGTGTATTGGTACGATGACTGTCTCTCTGTTTGTGGTATTGGTACGATGGATGTGTTGTGTTTGTGTGTATTGGTGTCATCGTACCTGCATCATACCATTATCGTCAACACACACATCAGTGTTCTTGAATACAGTCCAAGGTTTGGTTGTTTACAGACACACATCCACTTGCTGTTGTTGGGTTGTGGCTGGGAACAGAACACTCTCTCTATCTTTATCCCTCACTGTTTCTCTATCTTTATCTCTCTCTCTCTGTTTCTACCCATACATTCTCTGTTTCACTCTATCTCTCTCTCTGTTTCTACCCATACATCTCTCTCTATTTCTACCCATACATCTCTCTATCTCTCTCTATTTCTCTCTCAGTTTCCAGCCATACATCCCTATCTCTGTGGGCCCTATTCAAGAACAACCATGATGCATACGATGATGTGGTACCGATACAATGAACAGCTCCATAGTGTGTCTATTGGAGTCATCGTACCAGTACCACACCATAGTATACACCACCAGCGTTCTTGAATACAACTCCATATACCATAGCCAGTGGATGTGTTTGCAAGGTAAATAATTATAGCGTAAAATAAGTTAATAGGGTAATACATTTTTGGTACAGTGGAGCATCTTGATTCCTCCAAAGTATGTCACTGAGAATGAAACAGGACCAGATGAACTAAAATAATACTAAAGGCCTGTTGTTGTTGTTGTTGTTGTTGCTTGGAATTGTTTTAGAGGAATCATTTGCTCCAGATTTACTACCAACACTGTATTACCCCCTTAAGGACCCTGTTATGTACTGTAGTCAGAAAAATTGGAGATTAGCGAGTCCTTCAAATATTGCCACGAAACACACACACCTATATGTAAGGAGCTTGTTTCGTGGCATAGTCAGGAGGAATCGTAAGCCTCCAATTATCATACACAATCACAGGGTCCTTTAAATGAATGTCTGTTTATACATTAAGGATCACTGGGACTCTTAGGCTGTATCCAAATGACCCCTAAGGGAATTATAATATATTTTGACTGAATTGGAAGCCTACTGATTACCACAAACCACCCCAGGAAACAAATCACCTCAATGTTATTAATGGGGGATCTGTTTTGTGGCACGGTTTGGGGGATTCGAGTCAGTGGTCCTCCGATCTACCGTCAAGAGTGAGTTACCGCCCTTAACGAGACTGTCATGTTGATAAGTTGGAAGGCTACTGATTCCTCCTAACTATGCCCAGAAAACACAGATCCCCTCAATGGTACTAATAGGGGACCTGTTGTTTTGTGGCATAGTCTGGAGGAATCACAGACCTTCCAAATCACCAACAAGAGAATCTCACCTTAACACAATCAACCTTCCCCAACCAACAACAACAACAACAAAATGATAACAACAAAAACAATAACACAATCGACCTTCCCCAACCAATAATAATCATAACAATAATAATAATAACAACAATAATAATAACAATAATGTGTTTGTTTGTTTGGACCCTGCCTGACCCGTCCCAGTGAAGGGAGTTCCATCGCAGCTCACGTCACCCACAGTGTTTTAATGAAGGGACTCGGTGATGTGTGTAGTAAGAAAATTGGAGGTAAAGGAGTCCTTCAATTACTGCCACCAAACACCACCTATATATTGGAAGGAGTTTGTTTCATGGTATAGTCAGGAGGAATCAGAAGCCTTCAATTTTCATACACGATCACAGGGTCCTTGTGAGTTGCCAATTAGTTTGTTTTTGAGTGATTTGGCAATGATACAAATAATGTAATACTGTAATACAATTTAGGTAATGATACAAATAATGTAATACAATTTAGGTAATGATACAAATAATGAATACTGTAATACACTGGGTAATGTAGTGCTGCATTGGAATTGTCATCTATATATACTGTATAGGTGTTAAGTAATGACGAGTGTTCTGGATTTGCTTTATAAACTTTCACGCTTATTGTTGTGTTTTATTTTTAACCTTTAACTTTTCACTTCTTACACGGTTTAGACTTGACTAATAATAATAATAATATATTAAAATAAAAAATTATAACAATATTTCTACTACTATGTACTACTTCTATTGACATATATATATAATATTTTACTTTCGTATGAAATGCATGTCAAACCACACTTTATCTAATAATGTAGAACATATTCTCTTTGTAGGAAACTTATAGCCGCAAATAAAAGAAATAAAATAATTTTTATATAAACCTTGTTGAAATTGGGAATGACACCTTCCCATTAAATGTCTCTTATCTCTCTAATATTTATATTTATCTCAAACCTGATGTCACTCATAATCACAGGAAAATTGTGGATAAAAATGAATGTTATATTTTTATATATATCTTATCGATGCAGCAAAAAAGAGTTCAATGCAAAAAGTGGTAGAAACATTTCCAAGCCGTATTTTGACAAACTCGCAATAATATTTTTTCCTTGGGCTGAATTATAGTTTGGAAAATGTGTTAAGTTCAAAATTTAATGCAGATGGTAATGGTGTAAAATAAAAATGCATATACTGTACTATGTAATAGTCGAGCTACACGTAAATTAATAGAGATGTGTTGTGTTGCAAGTGCAGAGTCGATGCTTATAGACAGGTAAGGCGAGAGTCACTGCAGCCAATCAGAAAACTCCATTCATATCTCGGGTTAGACTCACCATAGACTCGATCGAGTGGCTGGACAAGACTGAGTAAACAGAATATAGTACTGTACCACTCAGGGTGGCGTATGTTGTTTTCTGGTATAGTTAGGAGGAATCAGTAGCCTTCCAATTTACCAACAAGAGTATCTCTCCTTAAGCCAAGACTTTACCAATACCATGACAATATAATACACAGTAGCCAATACAGTTATTTATATTACATGCTCTATCATGATCCATCGGTGTCTGGTCTACGAAAGACCTGAGCAATGAGTGTGTCCCACTGGCCTTAACCCTTAAACCGCGGGTGTCAGCATTTGTTGACGGCAGTACCGAGTGTGGGTACCCGCAAGTGTCGGCATCTGTCAACAGACGCATTTTTAAATATGCGCGCCCCCTGACATACTTGTTTAGGCTCACAACAGAGGGTGTGTTTGCCTAGTGACTCCCATGAGTCAAGCCAGCCACTGGCAGCCAAGGAAAGAATAACTGTCAGAGTGTGAGGATGTATTTTCATTACTCCTCTTTTCCTCTAATTACCATATATGTATGTAAAATCGACAGTGACGTTATATTTCATATTGTTGTGTTGAAAAATGTGATTCTGACACATTTTATGATGAAATCAGAGCGTAAAAATGTACTTAGAATTGTCAGGAGAATGTAAAGTGAATTTTGAATTGTGGTCATTCAGAGCTGGCTACCCATGCTACAAATATCCATTTAGTCTTTACAAGTACATCAGAAGACAGCTAAAGGTTTGTACTTCAATATCATGAATCATTTATTCATGTAGCGTAAGTAGTTTACATGCTATTAGCCGTCAAAACTGTTGTTTACATTTACAAAAATATTCCCTGCAGTACTGTATAGAGTTGACTCGCTCAAAAATGCCCGTAGTTCGGGGGTTTAGGCCCCCTTCACACAAACGTCTCTGTGTGCGTGTTCGGAAACGTTGCGTTCAAGAAATACATGATAGTCCAATGGGACCCTTCACACGAGGCGTTGCTATGCACCCGGACACCCAGCACACACTCCAGCCACCAAGGCCGCTCATCACCCGATGTCCTTGCTGGCTACAGTAACAAATGGGACCATGTACATTCACACCAACATATGGAAATACTACACACACAGGGTTGAGAGGTCAGTCAACGGTTGGTCTGGCAGTCACACTCAGGCCTTCCTACGGATGGGCAGCTATAGCATATAAAATTATGTACTGTATATGGGCATATATACATGTATATGTACATAACGTGACTTACTAAAAACATAACCCCGTAAGGGAAGTATTGCCTGCGGTAACATGGGCAGTACTTCAAGGGTTTTGGCGTCCCTTCGGCCCCAGCCAATCCTTTTCAGTTCTTCGTTCAACTATCCCTCCATTCCTTTTCTTTCCTTCGTACTTGCTGTCCCACCTCTCTATCACCCCTTCCCACTGGTGAGGGCTGATTCTATCCAGAAATGAGGAATTTGGCATCCTCTACCACACCCTGGCCTGTTCTGTCTGTCTCTCTTACTATTTCTCATTCCTTCTGGGTAGCTGATGAGATCGCCCGATTGGGTGGCACAACAAGGAAGACTACAGACAGTGGGAATAATGTTGGCTCGGCGGTACATACCCGTGAATCAGCAGTCCCCTTGTCTGCTGCCTTCGAAGAAACAGATCTCACTATCACCCTGACTCCCATTTGGGGGTCCGAGTATCTGCGCGGCTTCGGTCAACCAGACTCGGGACTGCTCGGCCAGACAGTCTGGGGAACTACAACAACAACAACAACAGCTAAAAACATAATAACTTATGCATGGTGTAAACTGCACCCTGCAATATTCTGGTACTGTTTATTGGATGAGTCCACCACTATTGTTGCTTGTTCTTCTTGGTGACTCTGGTTACTACATACACAATGACAGCTGTCTTCTTTACATCCAACTTAGGCTATAGCTGGAAGTGATGGTGGCAGACTGGTGGTTTTTAATTAATTGACAAAAGCGTTGGTAAACACTCGCGTGAAAGTGTGATAAAAAACTCTAGCGTTTCTGTGCGCTGCAACACGCGTGTGGAAGGGATCTTTGGGGTTAAATGGTATAACTAATGCTATAAATAATCATTACAATTGGTAAGATATACATGTTATTAATTATACATACATACATATCATGAAGTGTGGTCTACAAATATTGACTTTTTGAGAGATGCTCTTGTTGGTGAATTGGAAGGCTACACATTCCTCCAACTATGTCACAAAACAGAACTCCCTTAGGGTAGAAATAGGGTTGTCTGTTTCCTGGAATAGTTTGGTGGAATAACAGACATTCCAATTCACCAACAAGAAAATCTCCCCTTTAAACAATGAAGCATTAATTAGTCTATCTAGAATATTTATATTACAATCTGAGTTTGTAGAGAAAAATAAATGTGTCATCAAAATAAATATCTCCTAACCAAGGGTGGCAGTAAGGTACGGTACGGTACAGTATGGTATTTTTTTATCTAAAAGTATGGTACAAAAATTACGGTACGATATTTCTTGTAAGTACGGTATGGTACGAAATTACGTTATTTTTTTCGTAGCCTTTCCGTACTTTATTCAATTATGACCATACCTGTACATTCTACTGTCCACTGTCCAGAATAATAGCCAGATGATAAGGCAACAAAATAATTTTCCTGATGAATGTCCTACTTTAAGATCTGACCCCCTTTTAGTGTGTGTGTGTGTGTGTGTGTAGTCATCTGTCACTGACGTGTTCAGCTCTTGTCCACTGCCCACGTACTACACTGCAGGCCAGGGCTCTCAATTTCAAGGTAATATATTACCTTAGATTGGGTAATTTTGAATGTAATGAGGTATTTTTTTAATGTAATGAGATTTCTTTTATAATGCTGAGGTAATTGAGGGTGATTTAATGCCAAGTCTAAGGTAATTTGAAATTTTGATACTTTTATTATGCAGTATATATGTTCATTTTATAATACTATTTTTTTATAAAAAGTGTGGTATAATTATAATGATAGTTAAGAGAGGCCACTGTATGGTAGTATTACTAATATGTAAAGTTAGTGACAGTTACATAAAGATAGACTTGAGACATTACCTTTAAGGAACACTCGCAATCCAAAATATGTATCCAGACTTGCTTCAAATAGCCTTATTGAGTATTTAAGTGAACTCAAGCAAATATAAAACCGGATAAGTAAGTGTTGAAATTGGTTCACTGCTATGTCAGATGAGTCAAAAATTCAACAAGACCTGGATACAAATTTAGGATTGTGAGTGTACAGGCCTGGTTAACTTACTGTACACTAATTATGGATTAAAATCATTGGTCATATCTAGTGATGAATTACAAATGGATAAGGATCTACACTCCACCTTAATAAGTGTTGTAAGTAATGCTACTCATGAAGATTGTATTAATACTTTGTTCAAGAAACAACAGTGACTTTTTATTTATACTTATTTATACTTATTTTTTTGTTTTGTATTTTGAGGGGATGATTGTTTCCGCTAATTCTTCTGAACTGGTAACATTAAGTAAAACTTTTTAGGCCTGTTATTTATATTATTATTTTATTTATTTATTTATTTTGAGGAGATTGGAGTTAACTAAGATTAATTGTTCTCCCTTACTTATATGCTACAGATATGGAATTAATTGCCAACTTCTTGTGTTTGTTATATCTTATTAACTTGTATACTCTATTATTATATTCCCTTCCTTGTGCACAAAATTAATAATGAAATTTATAAAATGGGAAATGTTTAAGGTAATTTAGTTGCATCTAGGGAAATTTCACAAGCATTTCAAGTTAACTTTAGTTGGTTGTTGTGAGAGCCCTGATTGTAGCCAGTCAGTGAGTGATGAGTCAGGTCAGTCTATGTACACCTCATTTGAGAACACCGAAAAAAAATATATGTAATCTAATTTTCCCTTTAATTATCATTTTGTATGTCTAATAATATTGTGCATCCTTCACCCCTGGTAACTGATAAATAACTGTAAGTGACACAAAGTAATACATTGTCAAGTCCATTCTGAAAACAAAAATAATATAATGATTCTGTCTATCTCAGACTCTTAGTACCTCTCTATTCCACACATACACACTTTATATATTTACATTGATATCCACTAATAACAAAACTAAAAGCACAATTATTGGAACTGAATCTGGATAAGGAATTGCTTGTAAAGAAAATTCCATTAATTTTAGACATGTAGGCCTAATTATGGCACTAGTACAAAATAAGCTACGAGATTAAAGTACAAAATCTTTTTTTATCGTACCAATATGGTACGGTTTATTGGGTATGGTACGAAATTACAGTACGATATTGTTAAGAGTGCGGAATTACTATATTTTTTTTGTGTCGTACCATACTGCCACCTTTGGTCCTAACCTGTATTTAAGGTGAGATTCTATTGTTGGTAAATTGGGAGGCTACTGATTCCTCCAAACTACATTAGAAAACAGACGCCTTTAATGGTGCTAATAAGTGGATCTGTTTCGTGGCATAGTTGGAGGAATCAGTAGCCTTCCAATTCACCAACAATAGAATCTCACCTTAAGGACCCTGTGATGGTGTATTAGACTTGGAGGCTTCTGATTCCTCCTGACTATACCATGAAACAGACTCCTTCAGTGTGTGTGTGTTTCATGGCAATGTTTGAAGGACTCTTGAACCTCCTAATTTCTGACTACATCACACTGGGGTCCTTAAGGGGATGGTATACTTTTGAAAGATTGGAGCGCCAGGACCAGATGAATAAAAATAATGGTATGCTGTTGCCTGGAATAGTTTGGAGGAATCATTTGTTCCAGATTTACCACCCAAAAACCAATGTGCTATATACCTCCTTAAATAATGTTATAAAATGATTAGCCTCAATACTGTACTTAGGAAGGTGGAAATGAAAAGAACTTATACTGCTGACTGTACATTGTATTCTGGTTGTTGTTGTTGTATAGTCTGGCATGTTGTTGTAGTAGTAGTAGAAGTAGTAGTAGTGGTTGTTGTTAAATAGTCTAGCTAGTAGTAGTCATAGTATTAGTCATTAAATAGTCTGGCTAGTTGTAGTTGTTGTTGGATAGTCTGGCTAGTTGTTGTTGGTAAATAGTCTGGCTAGTAGTAGTCATAGTCTATCTATTTATCTGTAGCTCTGATGCCTCGTTCCCTCCGGGAACTACCCCCAAGGGGGTGGCCACGGCAGAAGTGTCTCCAGTTCTCTCTGTTCCAACACTCCCTCCTTACTTGGTCCATCCCTACTCTGCCCCTCATGTTTCTCTCCTTTACATACTCTTCCACTCTGTTCCAACACTCCCTCCTTACTTAGTCAAGCCCTACTCTGCCCCTCATGTTTCTCTCCTTTACATACTCTTCCACTCTGTTCCAACACTCCCTCCTTACTTAGTCAAGCCCTACTCTGCCCCTCATGTTTCTCTCCTTTACATACTCTTCCACTCTGTTTTGCCATCTAACCGGAGGTCTGCCTCTCACACCAGGTCCCACAACTTCACTTCCATACACCTTCTTTACAAACTCCTCACCTTGCATTCTCTCTACATGTCCAAACCATCTCAGTAGTCATAGTATTAGTCATTAAATTGTCTGGCTAGTAGTAGTTGTTGTTGGATAGTCTGGCTAGTAGTAGTTATTGTTGTTGTTGTTTTTGGTGAATAGTCTGGCTAGTAGTTGTAGATATAGTCATTGAATAGTCTGGCTAGTAGTGGTAGTCATAGTATTAGTCATTGAATAGTCTGCAAGCTGGCTAGTAGTTGTAGTTGATATAATCATTAAATAGTCTAGCTAGTAGTAGTAATAGTCATAGTATTAATTCATTAAATAGTCTGGCTAGTAGTAGTAGTAGTAGTCATAGTATTAAGTCATTAAATAGTTTAGCTAGTAGTAGTAGTCATAATATTAGTCATTAAATAGTCTAGCCAGTCGTAGTAGTCATAGTATTAAATAGTCTAGGTAGTAGTAGTCATAGTATTACATAGTCTCGCTAGTAGTAGTAGTCATAGTATTAATCATTACATAGTGTAGTTGGTGGTAGTAGTCATAGTATTAAATAGTCTCGCTAGTAGTAATAGTCATAGTATTAATCATTACATAGTGTAGTTGGTAGTAGTAGTCATAGTGTTGGTAGTAGTAGTCATAGTGTTGGTAGTAGTAGTCATAGTGTTGGTAGTAGTAGTCATAGTGTTGGTAGTAGTAGTCATAGTGTTGGTAGTAGTAGTCATAGTGTTGGTAGCAGTAGTCATAGTGTTGGTAGTAGTAGTCATAGTGTTGGTAGCAGTAGTCATAGTGTTGGTAGTAGTAGTCATAGTGTTGGTAGCAGTAGTCATAGTGTTGGTAGTAGTAGTCATAGTGTTGGTAGCAGTAGTCATAGTGTTGGTAGTAGTAGTCATAGTGTTGGTAGTAGTAGTCATAGTGTTGGTAGCAGTAGTCATAGTGTTGGTAGCAGTAGTCATAGTGTTGGTAGTAGTAGTCATAGTGTTGGTAGCAGTAGTCATAGTGTTGGTAGTAGTAGTCATAGTGTTGGTAGTAGTAGTCATAGTGTTGGTAGCAGTAGTCATAGTATTAATCATTACATAGTGTAGTTGGTGGTATCACTTCATACTTATCGGTTGGTCCGTTCCTGAGTAATGTTTGTAGTAGTTGTTTGGGGGAGAATTTCCTTGACACCACCAAGTATCTGTTCGGTGCCACACCATAACTACGACTCTTCAACTGACGCTTCTGGGCAAGTCTGTAATTATAGGGTAAAAGAAGGGGAGATTATATTGTAAAAGAAGGGAGATTATATAGTAAAAGAGTGGAGATTATATAGTAAAAGTATGGAGATTATAGAGTAAAAGAGTGGAGAGATTATTTTGGTTGAATTGGTTGAACTTTGCCATGAAACAACAGATCCCTTATTAGTACCATTGAGGGTGTCTGTTTTCTGGTGTATTTAGGAGGAATCACACCAGAATTGTACCCACAGTTTTTTATCGTGTGTACTGAACTCAAAATATATATATATGAGAGACAACAAAATGTTATACAGTACAGTACATATTACAAATGGTTTACAGTACAGTATATTTATCCAAAATTTGTGAAAACTTTTGATATGTAAATGTTATCGTGCAAAATATTTCATAATTCAAGAGATTGATTGACTGATTGATTGATATTAGGCGCCGCAACAGTGAGGTCATGTGGCACCCGAAGAGGAAGGTGATTGAGAGGTGGGACAGTAAGCACAAAAGGTAACAGATGAAAAAAAGGCACAGTTGGAGAAATAAAAAAAAAAGCCCCTTTTAGTGACCTTTTATAACAAGCAGGGATACTGGGGAGGTGTTATAACTATAAGGGGAATTTCTCTTGTTGGTGATTTGAAGGTCTCCTTATTCCTACTTACTATGCCAGAAAACAGATATCCTCAATGGTACTAATAGGGGATCTTTTGTTTTGTGGCATAGTTTGGAGGAATCACAGACCTTCAAATTCACCAACAAGAAAATCTTCTCTTAAAGACGTACAAGTGTTTGTCATTCGTTGCTTGCTTACTGGTGAATCATCTTGCGTTGGTCCGATGTGAACTCATTGGAGAAAGAAATGTCTTCAGCGACCGGATTATTGATAAACTCTTGAATCACAGCCTTTATCTTCTTCTGAAAGTGTACAGACGTAGCAGTAGGAACACCACCGGACACACCAAGCCCTCCACCACCACCAGGAATAAGGGCTCCACCGCGTCCAGGAATAAGGGCACCACCACCACCACCGTACATACCACGCCCTACACCATCATTAGGAATACCAGGTGCAGCAGTAGTGTTGGACTTTACGCGCGCTTCATGACCCAAACCATCACGACCAAATATCTGGACGGGTCTGGTGATGCAAAGGGGAAATAATTAAATAAGGGGGTGAGGGAATAGGGGGACAGGCTTGGGGGGGTTTAGGGGGGTGCAGGAGTAGGGGACAGGCTTGGGGGGTTTTGGGGGGTGAGGGAGTAGGGGAACAGGCTTGGGGGGGGGGGTTAGGGGTGTGTGGGAATAGGGGACAGGCTTTCTACCCCCCCCCCAAGCCTGTCCCCCTATTCCTGTACCCCCCAAACCCCCCCCAAGCTTGTCCCCTACTCCCGCACCCCCTTAAGGGATTGTAGTGTTGGTGGTAAATCTAAAGCAGTTGATTCCTCCAAACTATTCCAAGCAACAGGACACTATTATATTTGTTCATCTGGTCCTGTTTCCTAATATACTTTGGAGGTATCAAGGCACTTTAATGTACTAAGAGTGTATTATCCCCTTAAGGGCCCAGTGATCGTGTATGAAAATTGGTGGCTTCTGATTCCTCCTAACCATGCCACAAAACAAGCTCCCTCCATATAGGTGTGTGTATTTCGTGGCAATATTTGAAGCACTCGCTAACCTCCAATTTTCTGACTACATCACAGGGTCGCTGAATGAACCAAAAATGTGAGCAGGTGTGATGATACACAATGAATAAAGGGGAAGGAAATAATTACTTTTTAATGAACCAAAGTGTGAGATATAAATACTACAACAACTGACAATGTTATAACCTGACTTGTGATATTACCTATGTTAATTGAGGAACCAAACATATATGTATTTGTGTGTGTGTGTGTGTGTGTGTGTGTGTGTGTGTGTGTGTGTGTGTGTGTGTGTGTAGGGTAGGATGAGATGGTGGGTGTGTTTGTGTGTGTGTGTAGGGTAGGATGAGACGTTGTGTGTGTGTGTACATACTAAGGACTGAATGGTGAAAATTCAAGTCGAGTTTAGTGATAAATCAAATATACGTGTGGTAACATTAGACAGGAATAAGAGAATAATTCTACTACTAACCAACACAAACACAAAGTAAATACAGTAATGAAACACTTGAAGGTGAGATTCTCTTGTTGGTCAACCAGAGGGCTACCGATTCCTCCAAACTATGCCCAGAAACAGACACACACACACACGCATTTGTACCATTGAGGCCGTCTGTTTCCTGGCACAGTTTGGAGGAATCATTAGCCTTCTAAACTATATACCAACGTGAGAATTTCCCCTTAATGTGTGGTGGGAGGTCCATATTCAAGAACACTGGTGGTGTATACGATGACTCCACAGGCACACAACAGAGCCATCGTACCAGTACCACACCATTGTTAACACCACTAGGGATGTTCTTGCATAAGACACAATACCAATGACCATTAACATTATTATTATTATTATTATTATTATTATTTTTATTATCATTATTATTATTATCATTATTATCTTCATTATTACCATTATTAATATTATTATCATTATGAGTAGCCTTCCAAGACTCACCTAATTGGTTCAGTAATTCCCTTTCCTTCCTTGCCCAGTCCACCACCAGTCCATCCCATCATACGCAGTAGTTTGTTACCCAGGGAGTTCTCATCAAGGGGTGTGTCAAGGCTTGGTGAGTTCTGTTTCTTCTTCTTCTTTGTACCCTTATTACTACTACTTTCACTCTCATTAATAATCTCACTTTCATTATTATTCATATTCATACTATAACTCTCACCCTCATTAGACACTTCATCCATGGTGACACAGTCGTCGGATTCATGACGTTTTAACACCTGCGGAAATAAGGGGGCATTACGATTTTGGTAACACTTTAATGGTGGTAACAATTTAATGGGGTAACACTTTAACCCTTAAACCGTGGGTGACAGCATATGTCGTCAACACAATTTTCAAATTTACGCGGCTGCCAAGTAGTTTAATTTTCTCATGGTTGATGGCAGCCTTGACTGGCCACCACAACCATAAGTCCCTGCCCTCTCTTGGTCCAACCCCACTCAGTCTAGCCAACACAAGAAATGATGGTGTTGACGATGATGTGATAACGATACGATGACCCCATAGACACAATACACAGCCATTGTTAACACCACTGTTATTCTTGCATACAATACTGTAGTACCGATACCATGACTCCCTAGACAAACAACACAGTCATCATACTGGTACCACACCATCGTCAACACCATGGCTATTCTTGCATACAATGATCCCAAGACACAATACACAGCCATCGTCCACACCACTCATATTCTTGCATACCATGAGTCTTACCCTGATGGTGTAGTACCGGTACCATGACTCCCTAGATAAACAACACAGTCATTGTACCAGTACCACACCATCGTCAACACCACCATGGATGTTCTTGCATAAGGTCAGTCTTACCCTGATGGTGTAGCAGTGTTTGATGAGTTCTTCTAGTGTTTTGGTGGCTACAGCTCTCATCGTTTCCTTCTTGCCAATTCCTGTTGCTGTGGCCACAAGAAATCTGTTTACCCACGCTGAACACATCCTGCAGGACAAACAACATTATTTATTCATTGACTGACTGACTGATTGACTGATTGATACTGGGTGCCGCAACAGCGATGTCATGTGGTGCCCGAACAAGAAGGTGATTGAGAGTTGGAACAGTAAGTACAAAAGGTACACAGTTTCATTAAGCACACTACAATACACACCCATAATACCAATGAGGGTTTTCTTACTTTTCTATACACACCTTTCTTTCGTATTCCACTCTAACTTTAAAGGGACGGAGCTGAGGGATGCGGAGCACCTGAGCGCCCCAATAGCTGGTTCCTGTAGGTAGTCGCGTTGTACGATGATCATCTTGGACAACGGATGGAGGCTCTCCCTGTACTCAGTGGTGGGTTCGGTCAGAGCACACCTGTCACTTCTAGTGAGACAATAAAAACATTACACTACTATACAGTACTAACAAACAAACCAAACATTACTAACCAAACGACCTCCTACCAACCAACCAACCAACCAACCAACCATCCATCCATCCAACCCACCTACCAATCAACCAACCAACCAATCATCCATCCAACCCACCTACCAATCAACCACCCAACCAACCAACCAACCATCCATCCAACCCACCTACCACACAACCAACCAACCAACCAACCAACCAACCATCCATCCAATCAACCAACCAATCAACCATCCAACCAACCAGCCAACCAACCATCCAATCAACCAACACTGTATTTCACTCTTGAGGGGGTAATACACCTTTGTTACATTGAAGTGCCTTGATTCCTTCAAAGTATATCAGGAAACAGAACCAGATGAACAAAAATACTGGTGGTCTGTTGCCTGGAGGAGTTTGGAGGAATTATTTGCTCTAGATTTATCAACACTGTACATCCTTCCCACTTAAGGCAGGATTGATAGATTGATTGATATTGGGCGCCACATCAGCAAGGTCATATGGCGCCCGAGGAAGAAAGTGATTGAGAGGTGGGTGAGTAAGCACAAAAGGTAACAGATGTTTCAAAGGCACATGCAAGAACATCCATGGTGGTGTTGACGATGGTGTGGTACCAATACGATGGCTCTGTTGTTTGTCCATGGAGCCATAGTACCGGTGCCACACCATCGTATGCACCACAAATGTTCTTGAATATGGTCCTTTGCAGACATGGGGTAATAGTAATATGAAATAAGAACAGTAATAGACTATTACAAGGTTTTCAAAGTAATAGTAATAGATGAAATAATCCTAGCAGTAATAGTAATAGAAAGCAAAGTTATAGATAATAGTACAGTATATTACTTCAGTTACAATAACCTTCTCAGTTTAGTTATTTATTGACTGCTGTCCATGATGTAGGTACACTATAGGAGACTGTAAATTGGAGAGTGACCTATCAGACATCAAATTATTTACACATACTTACCATAGGTTTGCTCATTGTGTGTGTTCTCAATGCCCGATTCACCTATTGCACAACAAACCCCAAATCACCACCTTTTATTTTCTTATGCGCGATGCTTCCACAAAGGGCGTTTTTGTGGCCAAGAAGTGCGTCTGAATCTGGTAAATTAGTCAGTCTCCCGCTCCCTCGCTCTCCATTGTCGCCGACTTGTTGCCTCCAACCCTACACCCTACCAACCAACACCTGCCTTCATCATGCCAAAGGTTGAGCTCAAGAAGAAATTTCTGTCGCACGCTCTGAAGCTTCAGGTGATTAATTAAAGACTGCAAATATTTATCGAGAGTTACCCTCCCTCTCCCAGCCTCAAAACAGGGCCATTTCTTTTTTAGTGGGGGAGGGTTGGGATGGCTGGAGTATGGGGTGGTCTAAGCTCCGGCCACCAGTACACACAGGCTAGAGTCAGTGTTACTACAGTCTATCCCCTAGTTCTAGCTTAAGCCTTTCCAGTGGTACCATACCCATGGCTGTATATAACCCATGCAGGTTTTTGGAGCCCAAGCTCGATCGAAGCCCATCTGCTTTTGTGCGCAGGATATCTAGTGCATCGATCAACACAATTCGGTCTTAAGGGGTTAAAAAGAAGGAGGAGGGAAGCGGAAACACGTCAATTGGCAAAGAGTTTGGGCTGGCAGAATCTACCGTACATACAATATAAAAGAACAGGGAGGTCATTATACTGACTGTGAGGAGTTATGGTGCTTCTGCTCTCAACGGGCGAAGTGGTGCCAATAACCCAGCAATCATTTTGATGGAGCAGTAATTCGCTATCTTCATTATACATTCAGTTGTGTCCACCCTTGACTTTGAAGGGTTTAGGGACAAAGCAAATGAGATCAACACTGAACGCAGTGCTAGCTGGAGTGGTGGTGTGGTGGCGGCTGAGGGTAGTGGTGCCACCTTGGGAGGAGCAGCAGGGAGGCCGACATAGTGTCACAGTCACCTTGGAACTCCACCTCACACTTCTAGTGTGCTTCTGTACTGTTATTTCTTTGGTAACAACTTATATACATTGCTACTGTGACTCATAATCAAATCACAATTACCAAATACTGTTCTGTACCCTGCATATAACATCTCTGTAAATTGTCAGTGTGAGGCAGTGGCCGTCCATTAGTAATTTTCCCATGTAAACATGTATTCGCGGTCATATATAATCATCGATATAGGGGTAACTCACATAAGAGTTTGACTGCTTCCCTCTGTTCCTTAGCTGATAAACTTTCCAATCTTTTTATTTACTACAAGCAACTACACACTACTTAATACAAAAACATCATATGTGAACGTGAAAACATTAGTCAGTAAATTGTTTGAGATACCCATATGTGGATGATTATTATTGACCGCGACTGTACATACACAGGACAGCCTCCCAACAATAATGAAAATAATTATCATGTTTAATAACTACCGTTATCGCAAATAATATATAACAGTAATAGTAATGGATAACCATGTAATAGTAATATTGATCCTGTATAATAAATGACCACTAAAGTAATAATAATAGTAATAGAAACCCTGTAATTGACCCAATGTCTGGCCCTTTGTATCATATAACTTATCATAGTACAAACCAACCATTATCAACTCTGAATTTCTTCCCCTTAATGACCCTGTGATGGTGTATGAGACCTAGTGATTTCTGAATCCTCCTGACTATGCCATGAAGCAAGCTCGTTCAATGTAAGGGGTGTTTCATGGCAATATTTGAAGGACTCACTAACCACCAATTTTCTAACTACATCACATTAGGGTCCTTAACTCTTAAAGCACGGGTGACTAAAATTGCAGTCACCTCCCATGTGTTCTGTACACTGTGGGCGACTGCATTTGAGGTTTTAGCCCAATTCAAATTTGTTCACCACCCTAACAAGCCAGCATGTGTTTACAGCACTGACTGTCCTAATGCCGCTTCCTACATCCCCTCTCGCTCAGTCTAGCCCAGTCACTACTTTGAGAAGACGGACTCTCAGCACTCTTCCCCCGATCGCCAGCCCGCCGGGGTGTAAAAGTGTGTTTTGAGTGGTGTTTGTTCTGAGCTGACTACACGTCCTACAGATGTCCGTATTGACGTTGCAAGGACATCAAAAGACAGCTAAAGGTTTGTACTTCAATATCATGCATCATTTATTTATTTAGGTTTAGGAATTTAGACACTATGAGCCGACACAGTTTGTTTACTTTTTGCTGTCTAGGCCCGCGCTACAGAGGTGACTAGGCATAAATATCCCCGCACTACAGGAGTTAAGAGGATGTTCTCTTGTTGGTGATTTGGAAGGCTACTGATTCCTCCAAACTATACCACAAAACAGACAGATCCCCAATTAGTACCATTGAGGGCATCTGTTTTCTGGCAAAGTTGGGAGGAATCGGTAGCCTTCCACTTTGCCAACAAGAGAATCTCCCGTTAACCCATAATTCGCGGGTGTAGAGAAATTTCAACACTAGCAACAAGTCTGGAGCACCGCGGGTGTAGTATTCATTTGACAGAACAATTTATAAATATGCACGGTTCCTAACAAGCTAGTTTTGGCCTGGCAACAGTGAGGGTGTGAGTCAAGGAACTTGCCACAGCCCACCCAGCCACCACCAGTCAGTCTTACTTGAACAGTGAGAGTGGAAGGACATATTTTCATTACTCCTCTTTTCCTGTAATTACCATATATATACGTAAAAACGACAGTGACATTATATTTCATATTGTTGTGTTGAAAAATGTGATTGACATGTTTTATAAATAAAAAATTAGAGTGTGAAAAAGTACTTAGATATGTAAGTAGTGTGTAAAAGTTAATTTTGAGTTGATGTCAGTCTGAGGTGGCTACCCATCCTACAGATGTCACTATAGTCTTCACAAGTACATCAGGAGACAGCTAAAGGTTTGTACTTCAATATTCTGTATCATTTATTTATGTAGCCTGAGTGGTTTACATGTTATTAGCTGTCAAATGTGTTGTTTACATAGTGACTGTGAGTGCGGGAGTGAGGCCAGGGAGAGAGAGCTCCCATGATAGACAATGCCCGCAGCTAAGTGGTTAACCCTTAAGCCGCGGGTGAAGACAAGAGTCAACACCACCAACAAGCGTGGACAACCGCAGGCGATGACACAAGTCAACAGCGCAGTTTTCATATTTGCACGTCCTCCGACATACTTGATTGGGCTCACAACAGAGGTGGTGTGTGCTTGGGCACTCCCCTGAATCACCCCATATATGACCATATAATTATGTAAGTAAAAACGACACATGACATTATATTTCACATTGTTGTGTTGAAAAATGTGTTTCTGACACGTTATATGACTAAATCAGAGCGTGAAGACGTACTTAGAATTGTCAGAAGACTGTAAACATGTGCTTTTAAGTTGTGGTCATTCTGAGGTGGCTACCCATCCTACAGATGTCCATTTAGTCTTCACAAGTACATCAGGAGACAGCTAAAGGTTTGTACTTCAATATCATATATCATTTATTCATGTAGATCTAGTGGTTTACATGTGCTATTAGCCATCAAATGTATTGTTTATGTTTTGAACGCAACGCAGAAAAAAGGCCCGGGCTAAGGAGGTGGCACAAGCCAGACGGCCCGCACTTTAAGGGTTAAACCAATTTATAAATATAGTAATTTACACGAGAGGAAATCCCCAGGCAAACAGAATTAATGATAAGTAACACAAGACAGATGACCACAGTACAGTACAGTATAATATTTATCCAAATACACATTACCCACAATCTAAATCCCAAAATTTTTTGGACAATACATAATAATACACATTACTAAATACAGATTACAAAATACACACTTCAAAATAAACATTACCAAACACACATTACAATACACACCACTAAATACACATTACAAAATAAACATTAGTAAACACACATTACAATACATACTAATAAATACTAATTACAAAATAAACTTTATTAAATACACATTACTAAACACACATTACAGTACATTACTAGATAAATTTCTATGAATGTCTACACTAGGGATCTAATGAGGATTCTCGTGATGCAAGACCCAGGTGCTGGCCACTGTACCAACACCACCACTAAAAAGAAGGTGGAGAGAACCTCACTATTAACTGATGGCCTGAAGGTAACCCTGGGGCCGCTACTGCTCCCGCAACAGGAAATTTTACCTCTCACCATCCTTGGTGGGTGGATTTATTTGGTGGCTAACATTTAATTCTTCCCTTACCATGGAATACATACACTAAAGCACACAATTGTGTAGAATTTTTTTTTTATAAATGTTCACACTGGAGACCGAACCAGGTTGATAGCGAGATTCTTTCCACCTTCTTTTTAGTGGTGGTGTTGGTACAGTGGCCAGCACCTGGGTTTCACTGCGAGAATCCTGGTTCGATCCTTAGTGTGGATATTCATAGAAATTAATTCCACACACAATTGTGTGCATTACTGTGTGCCACTACTAAATAAACATTATTAAATACACACTACTAAATACAAAACATTATAAAATACACATTACAAAATAAACACTATCTAATTAATACACCTTACTAAACATATTATACACTTACCCTGGCAATCTGGGGGTGTTTGAAGATGCTTGTGTCATTCCCTGCAATTCCTGGCTTGAAGCAGGGTTTGGGTTAGGCTGTTCTTGCTTCACAAACTGCATTTTTGCATTGAGTTTTCTCCCAGTCTGACTTGAAGATGGGTTTTGGTAAGGTGGTTGTGGTTGTGGTTGTGGTTGTTGTTGCGGTTGTTGCTTCATGAACTGGATTTTCGCATTGAGACTTTTTCCTGTCTGGCTTGAAGGTGGGTTCTGCTGTTGTATTTTTTGTTGTTGTTGTTGTTGTTGTTGTTGTTTGACACTCTGCTCGGTGGCCTTCTGATATTTCTGTATAGTAGCCAAGAGTTTCATGTTGATGGGGCCTGGTCCAATGTTGGTTATGGGGTTGTTGTCTTTATCTTCTACTGGTGTGTTTGTTGTTGTTGTTGTTGCCTCTACTACACCATCAGGGGTGCGCTTGGTTATAATTTTTTTCTTTTTACGTACACTCTTGTCCCCATTACTGTTATCATCACCATTACTGTTCTCATCACCATTGCTGTTGTTGTCACCATTGCTGTTTTCATCACCATTGCTGTTGTTGTCACTATTGCTATTGTCACGGTGTGTTGTGTTCCTTGTACCTCTTTTACTTAAGTCATCATCTTTACGGTTATCCAGGGGCAACTCACTCGCATATCTAGTCGTCTTTTTACCTGAGGAGTAAAAGAAATTATAAATGTAGGATAATGGTGTGTGAGGTGACATGATCGAGGTATAAATTAATAGAAAATGTATGAGTGTTTTGAAGTAAAGTTAAAGATGTATATAATTGAATAATAATGGTGTTGTGAAATAAAGTTTGATATTAATAAAAAATGTAAGATAATGATGTGAGTTGTTATGATGTAAGGTTTGAGATAAATATAAATGTATAATATTATAATGGTGTTGTGAAATAGAGTTAGAAATAAATAAAAATATGCAATACAACAATGATGACGTGAAGTAAAGTTAGAGATTAAAAGAAATCTATATTGAAATGATGTGAAATTATGTTGGAAATAAAGTTGTTACATTGGTTAAGATGTTTACCAAGATGTGTCAACAGTGTTTTTGCATACACAGTACAGTACAGACAGCCTTTGATATTTACGAATATACTAATATATTCAACACTTGTCATTTAAGGACCCTGTGATCGTGTATGAAAATTGAAAGCTTCTGATTCCTCTTGACTATGCCGCGAAACAAGCTCCTTCAATATAGGTGCATGTGTTTCGTGGCAATAATTCAAGGACTCATTTACATCCAATTTTCTGACTACATCACAGAGTTCTTTAGGCGTACCGGTAGATTATTTTTTTGGTGAAATGAAAGGCTACTGATTCCTCCGAACTATACCAAAAAACAGACGCCCTCAATGGTACTGATAGGGGATCTGATTCTTGGCAAAGTTTGGAGGAATCAAAGACCTTCCATTTCACAAACAAGAGAATTTCCCCTTAATACAGGCTCAGTAAATTAATTAGTTAGTATGGTAATGAATAACAGAAGCCTGGGAAAATACGCAATCACACACACACACAGTCCTTTTAATACAGGCTCAGTAAATCAATTAGTGTGCATGATAATGAATAATAGAAGCCTGGGAAAACACACAAACACACACACCCACACACACAGTCCTTTTAATACAGGCTCAGTAAATCAATTAATGTGTATGGTAATGAATAACAGAAGCCTGGGAAAACATATATTGGTGGTCTTCAATGAGAGACTGACCAAGTGTAAAAATGAAGTGATGGATATAAGTATTTATTTGTGTTATATCAAAGGTCTCTTGTACTATACTAAGGGCCATATGCAAGGACATCCATGGTGTTGACAATGGTGTGGTACTGGTACGATGGCTCTGTAGTGTGTCTATGTATGGAGTCATCGTACCAGTACCACACCACCACCGTCAACACCATCATCGTTCTTGCATACAACCCAATGTCTCACCAAGAAATGCTACTCTGGTTACCAAATCCCATTAAGAGGATAGTGTAGTACAGTATACTACTGGTAAATCTGGAGCAACTGATACCTCCAAACTATTCCAAGCAACAGGACACCATTATATTTGTCCATGTGGTCCCGTTTGTTGGCATACAGTGAAGGAATCTAGGCACCCAAATATACCCAAGGTATACTCTTCCCTAAAAACCCTGTGATCGTGTATGAAAATTGTTGGCTTCTGATTCCTCCTGACCATGCCACAAAATAAGTTCCTTCCATATAGGTGAGTGAATTTTGTGGCAATATTTGAAGGTCTCATCTATCTCCAATTTTCAGACTACATCACAAGGTCCTTAACCCTTAATTCGCGGGTGTAGAGAAATATCTACACTAGCAACAAGTCTGGAGCACCGCGGGTGTAGTATTCATTCGATAGAACAGTTATTAAATTTGCACCGTCCCTAACAAGCTAGTTTTGGTCTGGCAACAGTGAGGGTGAGAGCCAAGGAACTTGCCACAGCCCACCCACCCAACTACCACCAGTTTGTCTTACTCGAACAGTGTGAGTGGAAGGACATATTTTCATCACTCCTCTTTTCCTGTAATTACCATATAAATATGTAAAACGACAGTGAAATTATATTTCTTATTGTGTTGTGTTGAAAACTGTGATTCTGACACGTTTTATAATGAAAATAGAGTGTGAAAATGTACTTAGATATGTAAGTAGTGTGTAAAAGTTAATTTTGAGTTGATGTCAGTCTGAGGTGGCTACCCATCCTACAGATGTCACTATAGTCTTCACAAGTACATCAGGAGACAGCTAAAGGTTTGTACTTCAATATCCTATATCATTTATTTATGTAGAGTGAGTGGTTTACATGTTATTAGCCGTCAAATGTGTTGTTTACATTAAGCCCTTGGCTTAATGGACAAGATGCATTTAAATTCCATCAGTAAACGATCACATTAATTTTTCCTGTACAGTACAGTGACAACATTAACATTTAGGGGAGATTCTCTTGATGGTAAATTGAAAGGTTTACTGATTCCTCCAAACTATGACACAAAACAACGGACCCATTATTACAGTAGTACCACTGGGGTGATTTGTTTCCTGGCATAGGTTAGTAGAATCAGAGACCTTCCAAATCAGAGACCACCAACAAGAAAATCTCCCCTTAACACTCTTCTGCACGGCCAATGCCTACAATGCGTCTTAGGAGGGGGAAAAAAAAAAAAAAAAAAAAAAAAAAAAAAAAAATTACGTTTGCACACAGACGCCACTTTGGCATCCTAATTTTGAAAAAATCCTTGTTTAAAGTCAACCATTGGGCAGATTTAGTTTAAATTTGGATTCCACATAGGCATCCTCTACACAGGGGGGTATTACACTTTTGATACATTGGAGAACCTTGATTCCTCCAAAAGTATGCCTGGAAACAGAACCAATGAATAAATATAATGGTATCCTGTTGCATGGAATAGTTAGAAGGAATCAGTTGCTCCAGATTTACCACCAACAGCACTGTACTATATACCCCCTTTAATTAATCTGTTCTTATCTATACCAGAAAGGTTTGTGTACAGTACAGTAATGACTTGTTTTGTACTAGTGTTATGGGTGTGTGTGTATTGTACTGTTTGTAATGAATATGTGTACAGTAAACCCTCTATGTACATTACACACTCATAAGCCCAGAGGTGGATAAAGAGGGTTTACTGTACACACATTCATTACAAACAGTACACTACACACCCATAACAACACCAATACAAAACTAGGCACTACTGTACATGGGTGTGTAATGTACAAAGAGTGTTTACAGTACACACACTCATTACAATACACACCTATAACAACACTAGTACCAAACCAAGTATTACTGTACTGTACTTTAGCCAGTATCATGTCAGCCTAGCCATGGGAAAGTTTACACACTACAGGGAAACGTTTGGGGCCCAGTGATTGCAATATACTTTGAGGGGGTAGTACAGTGTTGGTAAATCCGTAGCACATGATTTCTCTAAACTATTCCAAGCAACAGGCCACCATTATTTTTGTTTATCTGGTTCTGTTTCCTAGTATACTTTGGAGGATATCAGGGTACTCCTTCTCTCGTGTTGCTTTCGTCGACCCTAAGCCTGTCAGACATAAGGCGGTATGCAAAAACATTCACGGTGTTGACGATGGTATGGTACCGGTAAGATGGCTCCATAGACACAAAACACAGCCATAGTACCAGTACCATGCCAACCTCAACACCACAAATGTTCTTGCATACGACCCATACAAACCTCTTTACTGTTACCACAAACACCACAAACACAGCAGGAAATTCATCCACACAATCGAGTTATATTTACAGGGGTATATAGTACAGTACAGTGTTGTTGTTCGTGTTAAATCTGGAGTAACTGATTCCTCCAAAATCTGCCATGAGACAGAAACTGATCCTCCATTAAAGGAACATTAGGGCCATCTGTTTCCTGGCATAGTTTGGAGGAATAACAGACATTCCAATTCACTAACAATAAAATTACCCCTGAAATGGGTGGACCTACAAAAAGGTGTTTAAAATTCTGTACATTTTTCTTTGGTCTTATTTGATAAAGACGTTCCACTCCTTGTATGAAAGATTACCGACTCATTCATTATTGGGATGTGAAGTAGGAAGAGATTCATGTTGTGGCTTGGATTAGGACAGATTATTGACCCCCCAATGTACCACAAGAGGAAAGGAGACAGAGAAAAGGGACAATAAACACAAAGGATATATAGAAGGATGGACAGTAAACACAAAGGATATAGAAGGAAAGAGGGACAGTAAAACATCAAGGATATAGAAGGAAAGAGGGACAGTAAAACACCAAGGAAATAGAAGGAAAGGAGGGACAGTAAACACCAAGGAAATAGAAGGAAAGGAGGGACAGTAAACACAAAGGATATAGAAAGAAAGGAGGGACAGGTAAAGAGAAAAAACGGGACTGACTGAGGCCCAAAGGGGTGCCAAAACCACTAAAAGAAATACCTACATCTTTGCTTTCAATACCCACTATGGGACACTTGGTCATAAGGCAACAACACAACCCTTGACCCATCCATCATCTGGTATTGTAAGAGTACAGTAATGCCTTGTGTTGTACTGTTGGTATTATGGATGTGTGTATATTGTACTCTTTGTAATGAATGTGTGTACAGCAAACCCTCTTTGTACATTACACACCCATATACAGTACAGTAATGCCTTGTTTTGTACTGTTGTTATGTGTGTGTATTATACTGTTGCCTAGGAATCTTTGTACAGTAAACCCTCATTATACACCACTGGGTTTATGGATGAGTAATGTACAAAGAGGGTTTACTGAACACACATTCATTACAAACAGTACAATACACACCCATAACATCAGTACAAAACAAGAAATTATATTTGTACTGTACTGTACCGACACACCTACACACTTGTCTAAAGCCGTTTTTATTAATGCAACTTCCTATAACAATCTATGATTCCCAAGTTCTTAAGGACCCTATGATGGTGTATGAAAACTGGAGGCTTCTGACCACTCCATGAAACGTGCTCCATCCATATAGGTGGTGTTTCATGGCAATATTTGAAGGACTTGTATAACTCCAATTTTCTGACTACATCACAGGGTCCTTAAGGGTACCAGTACAGAGTTGGTGGTAAATCTGGAGAAAGTGATTCTGCCAAACTATTCCAAGCAACAGACCAGACCACCATTATTGTTTTTGTTAATCTCGTCCTGTTTCCTGGCATACTTTGGAGAATCAAGGCATTCTAATAGTCTATTACCCCCTAATTAGTGACTGATATCCAGAGATAATTACTGTAATCAAAACAATAATATTCAATTCAAAGTTCAATAAAATACAACTGAACAAAATAAGTAGCCTCCACTAGTAATGAGTACAGCATTCAGTTGGTTCAGCATAATGTTGGACCACTGTTTGTTTACTCGTAATAATGGTAAATGTGGCACTATTGTGTTTGTTTACTCATATTAATAGTAAATAAATGGCCAGATATCACTCCTATTATTGTATCCACCATAACGATGCTATGTAAACAAACACAGTAGTGCCACATTTGACCAAAATAAGGGTGAGTCCACATGGGTAATTAAACATATGCTTGCAACATGTAGACAACATATTACCAAACAAGCCGTTAACATGTTGTGAACTATTGTGTCCAGGTAATATTGGTAGCAGTGGTTAGAAACATGTTTGTAGCACCCAAGTGGATGAGACAGTTTGGGTGATATGAGACGTGTGATGGAACAGGCATTGTGAACATGTAAACCACACACTGCCAAACAAGCTGTAAGGTTGTTGTAAACTGTTTTGTCCAGGATCCAAGTGTACATACATCTGTCTAAATACTGCTGCAAACCTGCTTGTATACATGTTACCATAAGTATTCACAAGAGATGTTGGAGCATGTGTGGATGCGAGTATCACATCATTGTTGATGTGAACCAAACAACTGTCTAAATTCTGTTGCAAACATTCATCTAACCATGATAAAAAACAGTGTTCACAACTGAGTTTGGTACCAGGACATTACAAAAAAATATGGACAAATAAAAGGATGACAATTCAAAGTTAAGTGGCCAAATTTTGTTCCATTGCCTTCACACATTAGTGACGAGTGCTTGTCAAATTATACACATACCTCTCTCACTCTCTCTCCCTCCCTAGCTGACCCTCTTTCTCCCTCTCCCTCTCTCTCAGGAACAAAGCAAATCATATTCATTACTCTGATGCAAGCGGACACAGGAGTAATGAAAGTCATGATGCAAAGAAAAATTTGTTTAATACAAAATGACACTAAAATTACAACTTCAGATACACAGAGAACATGAGATGCTTTGTACCAACACCTACACAACAACCTGGAGCAACTGATTCCTCCAAACTAGTCCCAGCAACAACAGGAAACTATAGTTTTGTTATTCTGGACCTGTTTCTTAGACATAGGGAAGTGACGTTCCCATCACCCATTATTCTTGCAATGTTGCAGTCAGCCTGGTATTCCCTACAATACAGGGTTGGGGACCTCATTCTCTAACAATGATCCCACTAAAGATTCATGTAGCCTTGAAGCTGGACCCCTTGCCTGTCAGGGGTCCTATAATGGTGCTAGACCCTCCCTACCCCTTGAAAAAAGGGAAATGGGATATTGATGATGATGATGATGACGGTTTTGTTTCCTGGCATATTTTTTTTGGAGGAATCAGTTGCTCGAGATTTACCAACACACAACAACTCCTTATGGGGGTATGGTACAATGTTGGTGATAAATTCAGAGCTATTGATTCTTCCAAACTATTCCCAGCAACAATAGGACACCATCAGTTTTGTTAATCTGGTCCTGTTTTGTGGTATACTCTTTCTAGAGGAATCAGGTACTCCAGATTTACCACCAACAATGTACTATCTCCCTCAACATTTCATTACATTCTTTGCAGGATACATATGAGTGGTGTTGTTGTTGTTGTTGTTGAAGTTCCTCAAGCTGTCTATGAGTGGTGTTGTTGTCAATAATTACCCACCACAACATCAGCACATCTCTTGACACCACACACTGAATGTTGTTATCTGTGCTTTGGGGAACCTGCTCGGATTCTGTAACCTTGATAATAATAATGTCTCTGGGCAGCAAAGTACAGTACTAATACAACACATCAATAATTCTATCACTAAATTAAATGTCTACCTGCAGTATATGCATTTCATAAACACCATTGAAGGGAAACAATTATGGACATTTCACGATCATTATTATTTTATTTCTTTGTTTTATATTTAGAATCAAACTAAAGGCCTCACTCTACCATGCTGAATCATTTATAGAGAGTTGTCAACAATGATTTCCTTGAATGGTGACTACAACATGTTCAATGCATCACACCAGAATTACACCCAAAGGTTTTATTTACCTTGTGTACAGTACCTCAAAAAAGTATCGGCACTCAGCGGGTAGACTGTTTCAAAATCGTAAGTTGTGGGTCACTCATGTCTTGGGCGTGTTTCAGATCACATTGCTGATTTTTCAAATTGTTTTTCAAAAAAAGAGGCCTGATACTTTTTTAAGGTATTATACATATCAAAATTCTGACCAATATAAACATAACATTTCCTTTTGATTAAACTGTCAACCGTCCATTCATTGTTATGCAATAAGGAAATTACTACTGTACTGTGTATTTATCAACTGAAAAATCCAAACAAATCTAAAAAAGAAAAGAAAATTAGAGTATCGGTATAATTCCTAGTAATAACCACACATGTACTATTAAACCTTTCATATGCTTCACTACATTTATATGGAAAATTTCACAAAGGAGTTGCTAGAAGTCTGCTTAATGTCTACCAGAAAGTGTAGGGTATGTTTGCTATTCATTATCCATACAATATTTTGAAGCCTAAGGTCTGTTAGTGTATCACTCAAATACATCGACAAAGCACTTCAACTAACTTCTGATAACTCAAAAAATGTGATGTTTTCAGTGCAATTACACCTCAATACAATAATGGTTTAAACTACAGATAAAACTTGGGGCTGGAAGAGTTAACATGGCAGCTGTTATGATATTGAGTGAAGGTTGGCTGGTAGTTAAAGTATGTAAAATGAAACACTGTTCAAATGCTTTAGGCTAAATATTACTGTTCCTCACACACCTCTCCAACTTAACTACACACACATCATGGAACCCTTCCGGACAATTCATATAATTTCCAATGAACCCAAAGTGTATTATATACCCTTAAGCATCATCATCATACACCCTATATCTTATCATACTCATACTTTACCATACAGTATATCCTACATATCCTACAGCCACATCACTGTACCCACACCTTACCATACCAAAACTCTCCACATCACAACTTCACTACACATTACCATTCCATAATATACCCTTCACATTATCACATCTCACCCACACCATACCAAACCACATATCCTCCACATCACCTCACCTACACTTAACCAAACCACATATTCTCCTTACATCACCACCACATTATCATCACATCTTCCCCATTCCTTACCAAACCACATATTCTCCACATCACTTCACCCACACCTAACTAAACCACAAATCCTTTACATCTTCCCTGCACTTTCCCATTTTACCAAACTACACAACACCCTTTACATCTTCATCTCTACCCACACCCCTACACACCGGTCTTATAACTGGGTTTGCTACCTTTGGCTCGTGACTCAGCTGCGTCGGACGCCTTGACAAACGTACGCTGGAGTTTGTTCTTCTTGCTCTCTCTGTAGCTGTTGTTGATGTCACGTCCAAGCTCAGCCACCTGTTCCATGATCTCGTCTGAATACCTGTCCAAATCATGATAAAGTACAGTGTTACATTCAGGAAATTCAATACAGTACAGTAATTAATGCCTTGTTTTGTACTGTTGTTGTTATCGGTGTATGTGTGTATTGTAATGTTTGTAATGAATTAAACCCTCTTTGTACATTACATACCCATATATAGTTATGCCTTGTTTTGTACTGTTGTTATGGGTGTGTGTTTGTTATGAATCTGTGTACAGTAAACCCTCATTATATTATTCACATTCACTGTGTTTATGGGTGTGTAATAAACAGAGTGGGTTTACAGTACACACATTCATTACAAACAGTGCAATACACACCCATAACAACACCAATACAAAACAAGGCATTACTGTATAAGCCTGAATGAATACTATACATCAATGTGTAAAGGAATAACAATGATGATAATAATACTCTTGGTGTTTTCAATATACTGTACTGTAACTAACACTTTCTCTGTATAATACTGAATCCAATTTATAAAAGAAAACCACTGTTACCCCACAGCAACAGAAAATCAAGACACCACCGAAGACTGAGTAAGCATCATAACCCACATGGGAATAACCAACCATGCCCCTCAACCCTGCACAGTGATAAGCAACTGCACAGTCAACCACACAGGAATAAACAACTGTGGGGCAATACTCAAACATGGGGTAAGCCACCATCGACAGGTTATTGGCTATGACTACTCGCTGACACAACAGAAAACAATAAAAGGTTTGACTCATCACATAAGTATAACCCAGATTCTAATCTGCACTTTACTATGAGCCAACCAACCAGCTCTATAGAGAGACTACTGTATGGAAACAATCCCTTGGGATTCCATGACACCACAAGTCAATATTGGAGGGGACAAGTGCAACTACAATACAATAACAATAAAACAGTGATGTTAATTGTGGTAATACTGCCCGTATAGACTAAACTGTCTCCACCCACTCACCTACAAAAACACCACTGGTTTTATATGAAACAAAAACATAAACAACATGTAGGATAGCAGGGAATCAGAGTGGATATATTATGCCTGTGTTGTGTTTATACAAGTGTAACTGTACAGTCGCAGACAAAAATAAACATCCACAAACAGGTTAACTCAAACAAATTGCTATCTAATGTTTTCAAGTTTTCTTACTATGTAGTTGTTTTGAATGATCAGTAATTGCTTGTAGTGAAATAGAATATGGTAGTTAACCTATTTATTAGAAAGTTTCTCAGCTTAGGAACGGAGGGAAGCTACCAAACGTTTACATTAGTCGCATAATACCACACATAACAGACTTACTTGCACCCCAGAAGTTCAATGACATGGTGAATACAAGTATCTATTCACTTTACAGTATATCGAATGAATCCAATTTATAAACGAAACACACCGAACAGACTTACTTGCACCCCAGGAGTTCAGTTCTGTGTTTACAAGTATTTATTCACTGTACAGTATATCGAATGTCTACAGATATTATAATGAATCCAAGTACATACGCACACCATCAAACAGACTTACTTGCACCCCAGTAGTTCAATGATGTGATGGGTACAAGTATTTATTAACTGTATATAAAATGTCTACTGATATTATACTGATTCCAATCTAAATGTGAAGACCATCAAACTGACTTACCTGCATCCCAGTAGTTCAACATTTTGGTAGACCTGAGCCAGACACACGAGCCTGTCTTCAGGAATGATTGACTTGTGTGCCTCCATGAACTCCTCCTTGAGCTGCCAGTGTTCATCGCTCTCGTGTGCTTGGCGGTAGGTGGTGATGTCCCAGTCAGTGTCCTCTATAACAGCCATTGTCCTTGTTTCTGACAAATAGGGAAAAAAATAAGGAAATAATACATAGCTATATATTCCTAATAAATGGAAATGAGAAAGGTTGATTGATTAATTGATAATAGAAGCCACAACAGCGAGGTCATATGGCGCCCGAGGAAGAAGGTGATTGAGAAGTGGGATAGTGAGCACCAACCGTAACAGATGGAAAAGTGAAAGCCCCTTTTGGTATTGTACTGTTTGTGGACACTGAACCCCATTTATTTATTTATATTTGCCATATATTATATACCGGTAGCAGTAAAGATTGTTAAGTCACTGACTGAATAAAGGTGGGATGAACCAATAAGGAGGCTGTATAAATTGGCATCAATTCAATCGACCATTTTGTCAGTGGAGTTCAGTAATAATAATAATATACTGTATGGCAAATATTTCAAGCTGATATTATTACAGAGTACTTAAAGTGGATACAAGTAAGCATTATTAGCCGATATTCCCCCCTAATACTAACAATAATCATGACATTCATGTTGGCGGTACTTGGCAACTTTATCCACCTCCCCCTCCATCAAGTCATGTCAGCATGTTAAGAAGATGCAACATATCCATACAAATCCTTCCATTTCTCTTCTATAGTGTTTTTCACGTAAAATCTGAAAGGACCATCGTATTCAAGAGAGTTTTATGTACTAGAGCACATGCTTTATTCTAAAATTACTTTCATAATTGCTGCAAATACCAATGATAAGTAAAACGTTGTATTATAGTTGTACAATTACTGCTTAATCCAACGATATAAACCAAATCTTCCTGGCATATATAATAGGTACGCTAAGTGAAGAAATATAAATATCTTTTGAAGGTGGAATGATTGGTGAGAATGTAAACAAATCATACGCCTTCCCAACAGTAGCAGGAGTGCCACCTCTAGCAATGTGTTTGCACAAATCAGAGCCGAGTTTCCTATTGGAATGGACTATAATTGGGTGGTAAATTGACGTCACTGATCTATTTCCCTTTTTAAATATCAGAACTATGTTTGCAAGTTTCCACGCTAATGGTACATCTCCAGTTTCTATGGAATTTGTAAAAATATCAGCTAGTGTGTCACAGATTTCTTCGTTACATTCCTTTAGTATTCTGGCATAGACTTTGTCTGGGCCAGATTTCTGTGCCTTTAGTCTGTTTATCTCTTTAAATACATCATTTCTGATGATGTCTACTATGCTTAGGATATTGTAATTGCTACCACAATAGACAGTTTGTGCTGATGGCATTTCTGCTAGATTTTCTATAGTGAATACAATTTTTTAAAATTTGTTGAACATGTTGCACATTTGTTTTTTATCACTAGTTATTTGTCCTTCTGTTGATTTTAATGGTCCTACCTTTTCCTTAGCCTTTGTCCGGTATGTCTGGTAAAAACCCTTCAGGTTTACCTTAAACTCTCCTGCGTTCTTTATCTCATAATTTCTCTTGGCCTTTCTAATTTGAGATCCCCGAGTTGGTTTCTTAGCAGCTCTACTTCTCTTTTTTATATTTTCATTAATACCCCTTTTCTGGCCAATGATGCATCTTATTCTATTATTGAACCATCTGGGATCATTGTTACTTTTCCTAAATTGTCTGTTTGGTATATACAACTACTGTGCTCTGTGTAATATTTCGGTAAACTGATTATAGCTGTGATCTATTTCCGTGGCATCACCTGGAAGCTGTGTATGATTTCTCCTACCTGACAGATCCTCTGCTAACTCCTGCTCCCCTGGGGACATACCACCAATGATCCACACATTGTCTGCAATGCACCTCAGATGTTCCCTCAATCCCTCAAAGTTTGCTAAATGAAAATTTGGCACAGTTATTGAATTTTCTGTAACTCTTTCATTACCCTATATTTGAAATGTTATTGCACAGTGGTCGCTATTTCCTAAAGTACAGTATCTCCCATCCTCAGATTGTGTACCAAACTTTATTGGTTACTCAATACAAGATCTAATATGTTATCTCCCCTTGTTGGCTCTTGTACCAACCGATGGAGGTAATTATCCTGTATCATCTCTAGAAACTCAAATTTGACTCATGGTCTCCTGTCTGATCCATCAAGGTAATATTCCTAAAGTTGAAGTCTCCTACTATATATACATACTTTGCTGTTTATTTATTTCCTCTGACAAACTACTGGGACCTAACTAGGGCAAACTACCGGGACCTAACTAGGGCAAACTACCGGGACCTTACGGAATTATTTCCGAATCACACATGTGCAAGATATCTAATTTTCACTGTGATATACGTCATTATGGTCAAATTTCCTTAAGTTTGATATAGGTCTTAATTTTCGCAACTCTCGGTAGTCTGCTAAGGTTAGGTCCTGGTAGTCTGCTACGGTCCAGATTAGGTTAGGTCAGGTAAGGTCAGCCTAATTTCAAAATGCCCTATCTTGGAAATGGGGCATTTGCGGAGAAAATGTCATAGAAGAAAATAGTCTTAGAATGGTCTAAATAAGTGGGTAATGAAGGTAGAAAAACTGTACCCAATAACGGTAATTACTTCAATATTTACCCTATTTTCTTCTATGGCATTTCCTCCGCAAATGCCCCATTTCCAAATTCCCATATTCAAATGGGGCATTTTGAGATTAGCCTGACCTTACCTGACCTGACTTAACCTAACCTAGACCACAGCAGACTACTGGGACCTAACCTGGGCAAACTACCGGGAAATAACCGTGGTAAAGTACAGGAAATTACCTGGCCAAAATATTGGGACCTAGCCGGATCTGGCAACATTGCTACAAAACGGTAAGGTTTTAGTACAGAAGTGGACCTTACTGCAGCAGTGTTGCCAGATCCAGCTGGGTCCTAGTATTTTACCCCTGTCATTTATTGTACTTTATCACGATTATTTCCCGGTAGTTTGCCCAGGTTAGGTCCCGGTAGTCTGATGCGGTCTAGGTTAGGTTAGGTAAGGTCAGGCTAATTTCAAAATGCCCCATTTGAATATGCCCTATCCTGGAAATGGGGCATTTGAGGAAGAAAAACCATAGAAGAAAAGTGGGTAAATATTGAATGAATTACCGTTATTGCGTACGTTTTTTCTACCTTCATTACCTACTTATTTAGACCATTCTAAGGCTATTTTCTTCTATGGCATTTCCTCTGCAAATACCCCATTTCCAAGATAGGGCATATTCAAATGGGGCATTTTGAAATTAGCCTGACCTTACCTGACCTGGCCTAACCTAACCTAGACCGCATCAGACTACCGGGACCTAACCTGGGCAAACTACCGGAACCTAACCTGGGCAAACTACCGGGAAATAATCGTGATAAAGTACAATAAATGACAGGGGTAAAATACTGGGACCCAGCCGGATCTGGCAACACTGCTGCAAAACGGTAATTCTTTCAATAAATACCGAAAAGTGTCTTAGAATGGTCCAAAATAGTGGGTAATGACAGTAAAATATCTATTATACAGTAAGGTCCACTTCTGTACCTTTACCAACGGTAATTCTTTCAATAAATACCAAATATACTGTCACACTGAATAATGACTTCATAAAGCAAATACAACCACCAACCAAAATATCATAAAGGAAATTGGTAAGTAACGTCATTTTCTCTGGCTCTTCTTGCATTTTCTTATTATTATTACTAACGTTTCAGGTTTTGTCTCATGGGTTAATTGGGGTTTAGTTTACCATACTGCCACACTCTTAAAAGCACGTAATAAATAACAGAGAAATAATTACGCACTATAACGTTATTTTAATTAATCCCGTACGGTGTAAAACTAAACAAAAAATTTACCAAAAAAATCCACAAACACCTCACTCACCCTCTTTTTACTCCATATTTACCACACAAACCTTAATAAAAATACAGTAATAGTATACACAATATACACACCTGCTATTCCTCCAACTGTATATAGTAAGTGTAAGTGTTTGGAAGCAGTTAATGGAGAGAAAAATGTTAAAATATAAAGATAAACAAACACACTGACTGACTGAGACGACACGCGGGGAATGTGATGGTGGCGATGCTATTTTTTTTTTATTATTATTATTATTTTTTTTTTGTCTTAGTTTGTAATTCATTTCAGTTCATTATTTTTGTTGGTTGGTTCTATACAAGGATTCTATAGTACTGCTACTGGTGTAATAATAGATTCCTTCTTGGTTCTATCTATTTCGGTTAACTATTTTTGGTTGGTTCTTTTTCGGTTCCATGTGCAGTATTTTAATTGGTTCTGTACAAGGTTTCTAGTACTGTAATAGATTCCTTGGTTCTATCTATTTCGGTTAATTATTTTTGGTTGTTTTTTTTTTTGTTCCATGTGCAGTATTTTAATTGGTCCTATACAAGGTTTCTAGTATTGTAATAGATTCCTTGGTTCTATCTATTTCGATTAATTATTTTTGGTTGGTTCTTTTTTGGTTCCATGTGCAGTATTTTGGCTGGTTCTGTTGGATTTATGTATTTCAGCAGTTCTGTAACTTCTGTACGTATTTTGGTTGGTTCTATTTTGGTTTAATATTTTGGCTGATTCTGTATATTTCGGTTCATTATTTTGGTTTAATATTTTGGTTGTTTCTATATATATTTCGGTTCAGTATTTTGGTTGGTTCTGTGTATTTCTGCTCCATAACTCGGTTCCGTATACAGTAACTTAATTAGTTTTATGTATTTCGATTCAGTAAATTAATTTCCATGGCTCTATATAATTAGGTTCCATATAATTCGGTTCTTTGCAGAGTAATTTGGATCAGTAGTTTGGTTCTATATGTAATTCGGTTCAGTAATTTGATCCTCTTCCAGGAGTCATCGAGCTGTAAAAGTAACGAGTAGGCCCACGGTATAATGACTATAGACTATAGACTATATATAATGTCTCTAGTCATAATACCGTGAGTAGGCCTATCTGTGATGGAGTAATTTGATTACATATAAACTGGTTCCATGTCCAGTCATTTGATTCCACGTTATTTTATTCCATATACAGTATGCAGGTTCCATGCAGTTCGGTTCCTTGAATGTATAGGACTACACATATTTTGGTTTCGTGTAATTTGGTTCCAAAAGAGGTATAATTTTGCTGCGTGTGAGCGGGACAGCGATTATTTGGTTGTGTATTTAGCTCCCTGTTGAAATTCGGTTCCATGTGCGGTAATTTGGTTTGTCTCACGGTCCAGCAGCTGGTGTTGTGGCTGTTAAGCTTCTCGTTTGTTGTGGTGTCAATATGACAAGAAGTGAGGATGTCAGCAGGATATGTCAACACGGGGTGGTGCTATTGATATCCTTGCCCCCGCCTTCTTTACTGAAATATGACCATGCACGCCCTTCCAAGGAGGAACCAATATACTGTACTTTTTTGTTCCGCCTTATGACTGATATTGAACTGACGAATCCTAACGCGATTAAAAGAGAGTAGCTTACATCCCCTGAAGCACGGTCGAGATAGACCGTGCCCTGAAGTGACCTATGCCAATCCTCGTCGTGTTTTCTACTAAGGCATGAAAGAAATGGAGAGTAGTTTGAGTCCGAGAGGAGAAGGAAAGGACACAGCAAAGTCTGACATCACCTACCAACCTGTTACGAATCCGGGTTTTTGTTCGGTTTCAGTATTTAACATTCGCTGGAACTAGTGCTAAGTAGAGAAAGCGAGGTCTCCTTGCCGTACGCAAACGTCAGTCAACAAGTGTTTTAGCATTAATTAGAGGAAGTAAGACCGGTAAGATCGCGGTGATTATGGTAGACTGTAGCTGCACTTAAAATTATTAAGGAAACACAGAGAGGAAATAAGGGAGGAGTGCCATCTTCGCGCTTGGTAGAATTGTTATTGTTCACCTGTGATCCGGTACAAGTGTGTGTTGTGTAATCGACAACCCGCGACCCACGAAGAACAACAGGATGGAATCCTCAACTGAGGAGGACAACACCGGGGGGGGGGGGGGTACCCCTTAAGAGGTGGGAGTTCAAGCGAACCGTATTAAGTGTGCGGGACCTGCCATCCTAATCCAGGACGATCAACCCATATGTAACTACTTACGCCAACTGCTGTTACAGGAACATCTCCTTAGGCTACATCTTCAGCAGACCGGTAGGACTTCCATTTTAACGCTTGTTGGAGAAGTCAGAAGAGACTCACCCAATATATCTGTTCATTATAACTATTCACATTGTTATAATGAGGCAGGCCTCAGCTAGCCAGTCTGAGGGGGACAGCTAGGGAGGGTACTCATCGGCCAGTGGACTGATATTTGCGGTGATTATTATGCCAATGAAGCCACAGACGGAGATGAAGGATACCGTGAAGAAACGGCAGGTGAAAGGGGAAGGATGTTTGAAGACGAATGCCTGGTGGTAGGAAAGAGAGGAAGATGCAGACACTTTAAGTGAAGTGAGGAGACAACTACCACAGTTAGGATGTCTAGGGATAATACGGTGTGAGTAGTGAGTGTGAATCCTTTTCGGCGCATGATTAATAAACAATATGGAAATTAATGATGAGTGATTGTCATTGAACCTATCAGTAGGGCACTCCCGAACACACCTAGGGCCGTATGCAAGTAATAACATTCATGGTGTTGACCATGGTGTGGTACTGGTACGGCGGCTCCATAGACAAACAACCGAGCCATCGTACCGGTACCACGCCATCTTATACACCATGAAAGGCATGAATGTTCTTGAATATGCATGGACCCTATATCATAAATCACCGTGAATCATAGATGACGTTAGTCACGTTACACGGGGGCGGGGGAGTTTTCCCGCCTAAAACTATATATATATCGCAAGGTAAAACTACATTTTAAATTAAAGTGGCTCTGAAATAATCGTTTCTTTAATAATGCAGGGTTAACCATGGCCTCCCATTATAGGGATTCACCATGGAGGTATAATATTATACCTCTATATGGGATTCGCATTACCTCTATGGGATTGGCATAACGCCGAGAAACACGTGAAGCGGACTTGATTGGTTCCTTGGGCGGGTATAGCAGGTTCCAATAATACTGCTGCTTTCTGCGTCCATTAAAAATTGGAATGTGTGAGATGTTTCAATATCTCAATGTTTAAAAAATAATAAAACTATATGTCTATACCAAGAAGTTCAGTTACAGCATGTATACGTATGAAATATATGTGTTACCCTTGTCAAGGTCAATACAACTTTATCCATTGTTTACACACGCATTTCTTATTTTTCTGCAATACGTGTGCTGAAGATGGTTGTTAATTACATGAGAAGTTTTATGTAATTAATATTTATGATGATTGAAACAATAAAAATATATATTATTAGTATATTATTGGTATTTTAGAAGAGTTTGATTTCTTCATTGAAGTTGAAGTATCATAGTAATGGCTGAGACGAGAGAAGACAACACAACGCAGTAGGAGAATAATAGTGGATTTAAAGTCTTGTACAACAATCTTTAGCTGCAGGAAGAGGTAGCAGGAGATAGCTTGTGACGCAGTGGTCCTGGTAAGCAATAGTCAAGTCGCGAAAGTTGCAAATATTAACAGAAAAACATGTGTAGAAGATGATAATTGTGGCAAGATGGCGGGAATGATGCGGCGGCGGGGGTGATGGTGGAGATTAGTACTTGTTTGTAAGATTGTTATATGCCCCGCTCCACCAGCAGAAGGCATTCCACAGGGTCTCCATCAATATTATTAAACACTATAATTACTTCTAATTTTCATATCATCAATGTCGTATCATTGGGCGAACAGATATGATTTCAGGGTACAGTCTTGTCTTTAAAATCGTGCAATTTTCATTACTTTGGACGTTATTTTTTTAATGGCAATCCAATGGTGGTGTTGGCGTCTTTCTCATTAATTGCCCCTGACACCCGAGTCATTTAATTAAGGGGGTAGTAAGACGTGTAACTTAGAAAATTATAATTGTGGAAGATGGCGTCTTTCTCATTAATTTGCCCCTACCCGAGTCATTTAATTAAGGGGGTAGTAAAGTGTTGGTAAATATGGAGCAATGGATTCCTCAAAACTGAAAATTTTGCGAGGGAAACAGTCATTGCCCACAACGTTATCAAAGTTGAGTTACCTGTACGGTACTTAACACACATACGAACACACTATTATATTATTGTCACTCATGCCTCGGACACCTCCAATGGAATGTTTTAACGTTATAGTGAATGTGGCGAAAGTTTACAATGGAAATATTAGGTATTTATCTAGACTATTGCCTTTTTGTAGCAGTGTTACTCGATCCGGCTAGGTCCCAGTATTTTACCCCAGTCAGGTCCTTGTACTTTACCACGGTTAGTTCTTGGTAGTTTACCCAGGTTAGGTCTGCTGCGGTCAAGGTTAGATTAGGTAAGGTTAGACTAATTTCAAAGTGCCCCATTTGAATATGACCTATCTTGGAAATGGGGCATTTCTGAAGAAAATGCCATAGAAGAAAAGTGTCTTAGAATGTTATTAATTAGTGGGTAAAGAACAGGAAAACTGGAGACTTCTGCAGTAGCCACCCCCTTGGCGGGAGTTCCCGGAGGGAACGAGGCATTGGAGATATAGATAGATAGAGAAAAGATAGAAACATTGTAATAGAAAACGGCAATAGAATAGATATTTACCAAATATTATTAAAATCTTATTACCCCGACCAATCACTTCCTTCCTTGGGCGCCATATGACCTTGCTGTTACAGCGCCTAATATCAATCAATCTAGTTTAGTCTTATTGTCCCTACCAAAGTTATCTAACACACTATTATTATTATTATTATTATACAGTATTTGTTACTCATGCCTCGGACACCTCAAAGGAATGTTTAATAGTGAATGTGGTCAAAATTTACAAGGGAAATTTGTGGATATCTTTGCCTTGGTGTGCTATGGAGGTTAATGGTGAGGAATGGGAGGGGGGGTCCAAGGTGATTGTCCCAGGATATATATAAGATTAAGGCTCAAATTAATATTTATCAGGCCTCTGGCCTTTTGTATGCTTATAATCAAAGTTCTAATTATGAGAAGATTTTATTTCCATTGAGAATACTCAAGCGAAGACAGATTTGACAGCACAATTAATGTGGGTATAATTTGTAATATGCTTTGCCTTACTGTATAAGATAGTAATTACTTACTCTCAACTGATACACCACCAAATTGATTATTTTCTTTTATATTTTGGTGTGACTTCAATTATTTTTACTTTTTCTTTATTCAGAAATGCTTTGTTTTACTCTTCCCTTCCCTCCCCCCCCCCCCCCTTTTGTATAAAGGAACCATTGGGAATACAAAGTTTTGGTTGGGAGAGAATGGAGTATGTATTGTTATAAAATTTAATAGCAATAATTGTAAATGCCTTTATGAACTACAGTACACCCCCTCGCCCTGATTAGTAAAGTTAACCAAGGGTAGTGGTTGGTATTCTTTGAGGAAAAGGCTCTTCCTTGCTCAGTTCACATTATTTTGCAATACAAATTTAATGATGAAAAACCTTTTCCTTGAAGAAGTACAGTAGTTTAATAATACAACCCAGTGTCTGAACCCACGGAAAGTAAGGAGGGAGACTGGAACACTAATGTGCCTAGACACTATACATGGAGGCCTGGGAAGGCACTCAGTTGTATTATTAAACTTACTCTTCCACAAAAAGGCCTTTTGTTGCTAACTTTGAATTGTACAATAATTGAAACTTAGCAACAAATAGAACTTTTCTTACATGAAACAGTTTACTAATTCCAGCCTCAGCCCCACAGCCCCTATGAGATTTATGAAGACAAGACTCACAGTTGTATTCTCCATAGAGAGGATGTATTTTGTAAGGATGTGGCTAATATTGCAAGGGTTTGGCAATCCCTTCAACCCCAAGTTGCTCCCTTTCCTCTCTACTCATGTCCCTCCTTTCCTCTCTTCTTCTGTCCCTCCTTTCTTTCAGTTTCCTTCATGCATTTTGACCTTCCTCTATATTTATTTCTTCCTTGTGACTACATCTACAAGGTCTTGCTAGCCAAACAATATTCTTTTATTTCTATTTGACATTATCATCATATTTGTACCACCAGCTCAAATGCTAAACAATAGATTGCTGAAGCCTGTTTTTCATGACCCATTTATGGAGGAGATAGAGTGTAGTAATTCTGTTCAGCCATCAGGCAGTAGTTTTGATGCAGATGCTGAGTACAATAATGAAGTATTAACTCAATATATATTTTATTTTTTGCTCATTTTTAAATTATACAATAGTCTGTAAAACAACAAAATTTTGTTTTTCCCAGTATATGTATGTAATTTCCTGTCCCTGTTTACTGCTAACACCATATTGATTGATAGTAATTGTATACTTACAAGCATGCTTTGTATTTACAAATATTATAATTGATGTAGATTATGATACTTCAATAAAAAAAGAAATTTAATTTGCTACATGCTGTTAATAGGAGAAAAAAAAAAACCCTATGATATTGACTGCAAATATACTGGTATATAATTGCAATAATATATTCATTCATCTTGCTAAAATGGAGGGTGGGGGGGGGGGCAAAGCAAAGGATTGTCTTAGGCCTGTTGCCCAATACTCCAGGGACACCCCTGGTAGGAGGTACACATACACACACATACATATTACATATATACAGTATGTACAGTACTTTTTGTTTTTACCGTTGCCTCAGCCACAAGAATTTAGGAAACTACAAAACACCTATAGGTTCAGTTCTTTGCACCTCCTGATTTTGACGGATCCCTTTGTGTGCCCAATTTATTGTAAATGTTGTGTGAATTTTAGGAGGAAATGTTATGTGTGTAGGAGTTTTGCTGGTGTAGTACATGAGTGAATGGAAGTTATGGTTAAAGTTGGTGAACCTCGAGAGATACAAGCAATGCAAGAAAGAGTGTCGTGTGTCAGCCAAAGGGAACTGTAAAAGGGACAGGATTACCATGTGATAGATGGGATTAAGAGGATTATAAGGGGATAGTATACTTTTGGTACATTGGAGCCCCGTGATTCCTCCAAAGTATGCCAGGAAACAAGGACCAGATTAACAAAAATAATGGTGGCCTGTTGCCTGGAGTAGTTTGGAGTAATCAGTTAATCCAGATTTACTAACACTGTACTATCCCTTTAAGGAGAGATACAGGGATAGTACAGTGTTGGTAAATCCAGAGCAACTGATTCCTCCAAACTATTCCAAGCAACAGAACACCATTATTTTTGTTAATCTGGTCCTGTTCCCTGGCATATTTCGGAGGAATCAAGGCACTCCATTATACCATAAGTGTATTACCTCCTTAAAGGCAAGTTGTAAGGTATTTAGGAAAAGCAGGAATGTCTGGTTTTCTCTTTGTTCATTTAAGGTATATTCATATTTTTTCTGTTACTTTGAGTATCGACCAAAATACTGTACTGTACAGAGATTAAGGGGTAGGCCTATATAAAATTTGGAGCATCTGATTCCTCCAAACTATTCCAAGCAACAGGATAGCATTTTATGGAATTATTGGTCTTGTTTCCTTACATACTTGGGAGGAATCAAAGTTACTCCAATATACCAAATGTATATTTACCACTCCCTTGATAAGCCCAGAGTGTGTGTGCCCCAGTCCTAATTTCGGGTCAGTTTGGTTGGTTGTGTTTGGTTAAATTACGGTGAAATATGAAGGGAAGAACAAAACTTATTGTAAGAGTGAAAAAATATGGAAGAAACTAGAAAGACATTATTATTATTTTTATTATTATTATTATTAATTTCATTTTTTCACTGGTGCCTTTATTTATTTATTTATTTATTTTGTCAACAAGAAATTTTCCAAAGCATCAGAGTGATACGGAGCATAATTTTTCCCCACCCCTGAATATATATAAAACAAAACCTGTACGGTATATATTGCCAGTTTAATATTATTAGGTGTAATAGATATACTCAGTTTACTCAGTCTTGTCCATCTGCTCGACTAAGTCCATGGTGAGCCTAGCCTGAGATATGAATGGATCTCTCAGATTGGCTGCAGTGACTCTCGCCTTACCTGTCTGTAAGCATTGACTCTACACTTGCAACACAACACATCTCTATTAATTTACGTGTAGCTCGACTATTACATAGTACTGTACTGTATATGCACTTTTATTTTATGCCATTACCATCTGCATTAAATTTTGAACTTAACACATTTTCCAAAGTATAATTCAGCCTAAGGAAAAAATATTGCGAGTTTGTCAAAATACTGCTTGGAAATGTTTCTACCACTTTTTGCATTGAAATTTTTTGCTGCATCGATAAGATATATATAAAAATATAACATTCATTCTTATCCACAATTTTCCTGTGATTATGAGTGACATCAGGTTTGAGATAAATATAAATATTAGAGAGATAAGAGACATTTAATGGGAAGGTGTCATTCCCAATTTCAACAAGGTTTATATAAAATTATTTTATTTATTTTATTTGCGACTATAAGTTTTCTACAAACAATATGTTCTACAGTTTTAGATACAGTGTGGTTTGACATGCATTTCATACGAAAGTAAAATATTATATTTCATACGTAAGGGAAATATTATGGATATACTGTACAGCGCATAAATACTTGTATCCAATACTTCATTTTACACTCGGTCCCTCATTGAAGACCATCAAATGTTTTCCCAGGCTTCTGTTATTCATTACCATACAGCCTTAAGGGGAAAACTTATTTTTTGGTAAGTTGGAGGCATACTGATTCCACCAAACTGTCCCAGGAAACGAAATACCCGGTGTTATTAATAGGGGATTTGTTTTGTGGCATAATTTGGAGGCTTCAGTAGCTCTCCACTTTACTGATAAGAGTTGGTTGGTTACCTTAAGCTATTTACTGAGCCTGTGTTAAAATCTTATATCGACAGCCTACTGTAAAATGAGAACTTTCTAGTAATATCAAGGAGACCAAAGGGGTGGGCCACAAACTCATGAAATTGATTCATGCTGGGAAGTATTGGGGATGGGAAGTGTGTGTGTTTTGAAGTTTGCTCATTCAGAGAGAGTCTAAGAGATGACACCATATGCTGGCCATGGAAAGTGCTGCCAGGAGTGTACTCCTAATTTATAAGTAATGATATTGAAGAGTTTGAGATGAGGCTAATGTCTACCCTGATTGTGCTTACAATTATGGTATGGTACTACCCTATCCTATTACAGTACCTGTACTACTATCACAGATTCCTAACTGCTACAGACTCCCAACACTTGCAAACACAAAATGCATTAACTGTGCATTCACTCCATCTCTTCCTTACACATGTCCTATCCAATCATAAGTTGGTATAGACAGGGTTTCCTGACAACATCCTCCTATAGTTGAGAGTCCAGTCCTGTTGTGGACCTAAAAGGACACTACATTCTCCTTCCATCTTCTATGATCGCTTACAATATGAAAAAAAGATTACGATAAATATACACGTTTTTCCTTCCACTTTCTATGATCGCGTACGATACATAAGAGTTGAGGTAAATATAAACATTATACCAATAATTTCTGAAATACTGTAATTGCATACAGTACTTTTTTTTTCTCTCCTTTTCTCTGCCGTGATTTGAATGATTTTGATCTCCATGTTATCCAGAAATGTTTCCTTTTGCCATTTTCCTCATCCCTATCAGTATTGGGGATCTATGGAAGTTTTGGCAGGGGAGAATGGCAAAAGGAAGCATAACTGAATAGATTGGCAGTAAAAATTGCAACAATACTAGCAAAGACAAAACAAAACATTGGTCAACTTAAGAAATAATCTTGTCACACAAACCCACCTTTATTAATCTAACCTGACCTATGGCTTCCTTTGGGACTTTACCCAGTGTCCTGTGGGAGTTGACAATAACCCATACAAGTGATACTGTTGGTGGCAAAGTCCACAAATCATAACTCTTGTAATGGTCACATCCGCACCCTATATAACCTGTGGCAAGACTAAGGTCGAATTTCTGTGTGAGTGGTCTTGGTTAGCGACAAAATTACGTGAATATTAGAAACCTCTGTGATTGGTTAAAAGAATAAAAGTATCTGGGGCACTGACTGATGCCACATGCATTATTACCATCTCATACAGCAATACAAAAAGCAGATATGTGAAAATCATACTTTGTAACTGTAAGATCAAAAATGCGGTTGCTACAGCATTAGAAAAATATGTTTAAAGGGTTCCTCTATTGATTTCTGATGCTGTATTTCAGTAGGGTTTTCAGTTCCATTTAGAGATGATAATCCATATAATTATACTGTACCAGAATCTTTTAACACTGAATATTCCCATTGTGGGTAATGCCTTCAAACATATGGGCAGTGTTTTAAGGTTTGGGATGCACCATTAGACCCAAGCCATTCTCTTTCCTCTGTAGCTATTCCTTCTTCCATCATGCTTGTAGTCCCTCCTTGACTACATTGGTCTTCACACTCCTTTTAAGGTATTTTGTTTATAATATCAGGTTGGCAGTCTATAATCAACTACAGTAATTGTCCATAACACTTACTTATAGGGCCCCTATATTTTTAGTAGCCGTGACAACAAAACATCCAACATGAGCATCATAAGTGGTGTTCATCTCGGCTCTGTCCTATCATGTATTCTCCTTTTCCTCAATGATTTTATCCTTTCAGGAGAGCTTGCAACACTCTCCAAGGTACACAGTGTCACTCATTTCTGTTGACTCCCTAACCCAAGAAATATTCTCAATCCTTTATATACACAGCTTGTCTATTATAGAACACTATGCTGTTATCCTTCCTTCCCTCCCCAGTATCCCTGCTTGTAGTAAAAGGCGACTAAAAGGGGCTTTTACTTCTCCAACTGTCCATTTGTTTCATCTGTTACTTTTTGTACTAAACTGTCCCACCTCTCAATCACCTTCCTCGGGTTCCATGTGACCTTGCTGTTGCAGCGCCTAATATTGATCAATAAATCAATCCTTCTTTTCCCCTCACTAACACATGCAGTGTTTCTTAGTATCTCAAATACTGTATTAGACATGATATTGAATCTCTCAAACTCTTTTTACCTCACATGTGAAGACAACTGGTGCCCATAGTCCTCACCTTGCTTAATAAAAAAAACATGTTTAGTCATGGACATAAGTTTCAATATACATATGGATGTCGAATGTTATCACGTTCTTATAAGTGTGATGTTACTATTTTGAATAGTAAATAGCTGCTTGTAGTTAATTAAAGAATGGTACTTATACTTATTTATTGGAAAATTTCTCGGCTAACTAACAAAGCGAATCTGTCAAACATTGACGTGAGCCACCCCAATGTGGATTATTATTATTGTCTGCGACTGTACAATCACTCAAAAAATTATCTTGTGGATTTGTCTTCATAAATATTATGGACAAAGAATTTATTGAAACACATCAGTGAACTCACTCAAGGCAATACAAGTCATATTGTTCGTTCCCACATCCATCTAACTCTATAGCCTACAGTTTTTTTTTTTTTTTTTTTTTTTTTTTTTTACAATTGTAAAACCTGCAGCCAGATACATGTTCCCTCAATGATCCAGTCATCATTGCACCTAGTCAAGTGGAGCTGTCAACGGCCATTTCACCCATAATTGTTGAAATTCTATACACATTGTTAAAACCAGCTTGCATTTTTTCTTTTCTGAATTATGAATGTATAGTATCATATTTTGAATTTCTGATCAAAATAACATCCAGTAATTGCTGTTAGAAACTCCAATAAAATTGTGGTTACTACCAAAACTAGTTCAGTATTTGTATACAATAATTCATTAACTTGAAGACAACTATAGACATGATTATTAGGAAAGTTTAATTATTTAGTGAAAGATAACTAATAATGGTGGTAGTCTTAACTGAATTGGTTTGGCACTTGGGATGATTAGGGTAAATCAATTAAGGAAATTCAGTAAGTTCTACGGGGAACTGTTTTATAAGGAATGAAGACATTATTAGTCATGTTATCAGAGTTTAAAGGAAGATTCTTTTGTTGGTGAATTGGAAGGTCTCTGATTCCTCCAAACAATTCCTTAAAACAGATCCTTTGTTAGTACCATTGAGGTTGTCTATCTACTGGCATAGTTAAGAGGAATCAGTAGCCTTCCAGTTTACCAAGAATAAATCTCCCCTTAAAGGTGGTAGGTTTGCTCTGCAGATGTTCTTATTAAAATTCTGTTGGTAGGATAAAAGGATAGATGTACCAATACCAATAGTTTTGCTTTACTATTACCATATTGAGGAAACAAAAAACTACAGTATCCTGCTCAAGATAAGGGGAGATAATTTTGTTGGTAAATTGCAAAGTCTCCGATTCCTCCAAACTATGCCATCAATCAGACAAAGTTAATTTTTCTAATGGGAGATTGGTTTCTTGGCATAATTTGGAGGAATCGGAGACCCTCCCATTAACCAAAAAAAGAACCTCCCCTTAACTTTTCCTCATTTCTGTGGTACTTGTAGGAATGAGTGTCTATAAGCCATAAGAATTTTTTTCTCCCTATGAGCCAAATTCCTTCCTACCTCTAACCCAGGTGGATGAGTTTCATATTCTGGTTACATGTCAGGAGGGCCATGAAAATAATGAGATGTATACAGTACTTGGAATGGTACAATAATCACTTGCCTGTATAGTTGTTTCATGAAATGAATTTGAAAATTGGCAGTGCTCAAAATCCCAAAAGGCTCCTTCACGCTGATTCATGGGGCTGGGGTCTTCGGAGTGATAGCATGCTTGAATTCTCTCCCAGCTTTGTGTCTCTGGTCTATTTTTAATAATAATAATAATAACTGGTTGTTCATTGGAATATTATTAATATTTTATTTTACTAGAGATGCAAGATATTCCACTAATATTAATACGGTAAAATCTTTAAAACTGGAAGCAGAACATTTAGGATAAGAATATATTAATATATTTATCATGGAAATAGCTACCACCAATTTTTCTGAAATATTGTAATAATCAAATGCCTGGTTCTGTTCCAAGCCATACTCCTGTTTCAACTACAACCATTATATAGGGCTCAGGTGTGTTAAGCAGGAGATTCCTTTGTTGGTGAATTGGAAGGGCTGGGATTCCTCCAAACTGCAACGAAACAGATTCCTTATCAAACTAATATTAAGGTTGTCTGTTTCCTGGCATACTTTGGAGGACTCCCAGACCTTCCAATTTACCAACACGAGAATCTCTCCTTAACCAAAGAGCTGCAAATTATGAAAAACTGTATTCTTTCTCAAAAACAGATGCCCTTGGTATACAGTACTGTATTGTATTGGAGAAAATAACACCAAAATGGGAGAAAGGTAAAGCTATTGACTTTTATATGTACAAGCATGTTTAGAATACAAAGCAGAATATTTACAATTGACCACAAGAATTTGTACACGTTGTTTTCAAGGGTTTACAGCATATAGAAAATGTAAAACTACATAACTGCAATGTAACATTATATAAGGTTTATTGTATTGTAATGAAAGACTAAGTAACTAACTGCAATGCAACATTATTATAAGGTTTTTTGTTTTGCAATCACCATGTCACTGGGTGGACCATTCATTGCAGTAATTCCACAATAATGACCTCTCTCTCCATATAGCCTGTGTATGAATCTCTGTGGCCAACCGTACATCAGGGGAATATATATAACGACAGGAAATGGTGGGGCAAGAGGTGATAATCATGGCATATGTACAATCATGATTAAAACTCCTGTCTTTCGTGAATGAATGTACAGTACCTCCTTTTCATATTATTATACATAATCCTCTGATGTTTGTATGTAGTCTGCTTTATATTCTGAAGATGCTTGTGTAGACATAGCATCAATATCTATACTTTAATATCATTTTGATATTGTGTTTTTTCAATCCTAATGTAGGTGAAACTTGAAGAATAATATAGCAGGTTATGCGTATATACATTGGTTACATGATGAGAGGAACCAAATGTACTTGTACAATATCTCTTAGAATATTTCAATATAAGGTCTAGTAGTAACATCTGTAAAGTATTCTTAGATTCACCAGTACATATATATATGTGGCTGATGATACTCTTAACTCTACAGTTGTCCACTTATGATGCTCCACATAAGTCAGTGTTTATTCCACTCCTGGATGCTTAACAAAATATCACTTTTTGGAGCAACTTACAGCAACAGTCATGTTACGTTCAGTGTCTTTCAAATCTTGATACAGTAATTTGTCCCGTTAAGGTGTATATTCTTCAAAGTCATTAGAAATGTCAGGTGAATCCAGTATAAGTATTATGAGGAAGGTCCAAGCACAATTATTTTCTTGGTTCAAAGCTTCAATACAGTGTTATACATCTCTCTATATTGTCATCATAATTATCATACAAGGTTTTATTTATTTATTTATTTATTATTATTTTTTTTTTTTTTTTTTTTTTTTTTTCCAACAAAATCTAGGCTGTCTAAACATGTAACTTCAAACTGACACATTTCCAAGAATAAAAAGACTGATATTAACAACAACAGCTGTAACAATTACTAAAAACAGTGTGTTGTAATACAGTTCCCAGGAATAGGAGAAATATTGGTTGTTTTTGTAAACTCATTTCACATACTATGCAGAACCCAGCTTTACAAGTGGACCAATTTGTTGTGAACTGTATCATACTTTACCACTACAGTATGTAATGTTCTGGTGTATTCAACATTAGTTTATGTATATGTCTGAATTCTTATGGCATGTGAGGGCTTATGTTGCTAGAAACACAATAGTGTGTTGTCAAAATACTTGGATGAATTTCTGTAATCGAAGATACAGTACTTCTGCAATCTACTTTACCAATGATAGGAAATACTTTGGTAAATAGTAATAACACACTATTTACTCGTATGAATTCATCAAAGAATGGAGACGTTCATATATTTTTTACCACTTTTTAATCAAAGTGAAAAAGTGGTATACTTTACATGTGGAGGGAAAGATACAGTTGTCTAGGCTATAGTGTTGGTGTACATCTGGTGTCCAGAGGCGAGGTTGCTGACAACAGCAGTGTGGGAGGCTGCTGGAATTGGTCTGCAAGAGCAACAAGACAGGAGGAATTAAGATGGAAGGAAAAGAGAAAGATGCAATGAAGCATAGACCATAGATTTATCTATAGCAAGGAAAGTGGTGATATGGAATTGTTAGGGAAGTCAGTGGCTGCCAAGTCCTACTAATTGTCCCACAAAGCAAGATACCTTTGTTTTGTAGGGAAGAATCTGGTATATACATCTCCAGCTATGTATGGGTACTCAGACTGAAGATTTGTGACCCTCCAAGGGATGTACAGTATAGGAAGGTTACAAGCACCGGTACCTGATACTCAAACCTCAATTTTAGGGACAAAATAGGGAATCAATTTGCCCCTTACTTAAAAATGTCCTTTGTTTTACCACATACTCAAATTAATTCTAGTTTTTGCATGATGATAGTGGTCACACACTTTTTCTCAACCTGGGGAGGCATAACTGAGAAAAATAATGAGAAATAATCACAAATACTACCGCACTGTGCAGCTAGGTCATGAGGTCACCAGAGAAGTCACACATACGTAACTTGGGTAGGAAACAACCGCCCGCCATGGATCGTTCTACCACCCAACACAGATGCTTCAAGAAGCAGATTTTTTTTAATGGTCCTGTCCATTTCTCAGGTAGATTAAGGAGTCCCTGAATTAACTCAAGGGTATATGATTAGTGGCTATGGGTGTGGTAACTGGTTACCTGATTACATTTAGAAATCATTGCCTTTATAATATTGGCATTAAATTTTAGCTTAATGTACATCCAACTGAATTAGTTTCATTGTAAGGCTGATACAGTTAACTTATTGGAAGTGTTGGACTTGCCTTCCTGTACTGTATAGAAAAAGCTGATCAGTCATGAAATATGTGAGGAGAGTAAGTACAGATAGTTGTCTTAAAAAAGTCTGTGAACCAACAGTACTGTATATCAAAATGAGGTTTTTAGCATGATAGGTTCATATTACAGTACGGTAGTATTCTTGCTCCTTGTGAGACTGGTGATGATCTTTAACCAATTACAGTATTATTATTATAACTAATGATAAGTGCCCTGACATGCCAGTACTGTACTTTGTTTCCCTTTGGCTGTTATCATGAGTAGATGAATCTGACTTTGGCAGCTGTGCCTAAGTATAAGTTATATGGGTAAAACATGAAATATGTTGTTGAAGTATGTAGAGTAAATCATGAAATGCACATGCAGTTATACTGATGTATTCAAGGATTGTTTCATTTCTGTCACAAGTTCCACAACAGTTTACTGAACAATTATGGTGTCAGTATACATACATTGTGAAGGATGAGTTCACAGGAATGCACTATACTCAAACTACTGTATTGATGTGGAAAAGGTAGACTCGCTCTTTTCTCCTGGTACTTCCCATAATTTCTTTTTCAAATCAGTATTTGATATGCATTTTGCCATTTGTTAAGATTGGGTATCCTATTCTTGATCATTCTGATCTTTTGCTATTTAGAAAATGGCACACATTTTTCCAGTGTTCATGTGGCATGACAATTTAGTCATGCAAATTATGTTGCCATAAACAACAATCATAATTTGAGCATTTCAGCCATGTATCGTACAATAGATACTGTATAGGTTATTGTACGGAAAACTAAAGTGGGGGGAGATTTACATGCAGCTAAAGAGACCGACAACAATGCACAATGCTTTAGCAATTTGCTTGGCTTAGGATATGAATGTTAGCATTTTCTGGTCAGTAAAATCTCTTATTGAGTGAGAAGATTGCCAATTAATATTTTCACATTCTTGACTGGAAAAATGCAAGGAGTGTATTAGTGTTTCAGAATAAGAAATCTGAAAACTTCATTACTTTTATAATAGTACGACACTGTCTTGAAATAACATTGCTGTTCCTCAACTAAGCTTTACCAAATTTGACACAGGTCTAGTTAGAACTGTTAGATACATCCCACAATACTGTCCAGACAAAGACAACTTGAGGAGTATCCTCCTCCTCAAGGTGTGGAAGTAAACACCAAGGAGGCTGAAAGTAGGGGTACAAGGGTACATCATGATTGAAAGGCAGCTCCCTTCTGAAGGTGCGAGAGTAAATGAAGGACGTCTCCATCCTGAAAGTTTGGGTTTGATTGAAGGGCATCTTCCTCCTGAAGGTGCTTGAGTAAATGAAGGATATCCCCCTCCTGAAGGTGCAAGAGTGACAGAAGTGTCTAAATATTGACAATATCTAAATTCTAAATGAGGCAAAGGTCTAGCCTGGCAGGAGGAACTTTCAATGTAGGCCAGATCAGTTCATGACATAATATATAGTATAGTATGAATCTGAGTACATCCCTCTACACAATAAGTGAGGGCTGAGAGGTTTTGGTCAACATTTGGTACACACTATCCATCACTGTAGGGAATGCCACAATCGCAAAGTTTTTTTTTTTTTGTATTTTATCTTCCGTTTCGTGTTATATGCTGATTATTTCATAAATTTGTGTTATGTTATATTTAATAAATACAATTGACACATTGCTGTAAATTGTCAACATACTGTACCTACATCTCTCCTAGGGACTGATGTACCAGCCCAGTTTTGCAACAACCATAGTGTTGGTTCCATCACTACTAGGTGACTACCTTAATATGAAGAAGGGATAGAAGTTCCTATTCTGGAAAAAATGCAGTATTATACTGTGTACTTTTTCATACATACAGTATATATCTCTTAGAAACAATCATTCAAGGCAATAGCAAAGGTAAAAGTTACCTGAGGGCTGTTCCTGAAGAAGAACCAATTGCACACCAATACATATCAAAGTGATGTTAGTACACAAATTACTTGAAGGTAGGAGGGTCATAAGTTACCGGTAGTGGGAATACAGAAGATGGTAGGCGATTCCATAAATGGTTAAGGAAAGGAATTAATTTTCATGTATGATAGGGTGACATGGTGGCAGTGGGAGAACATGGCTTCTCTTGTATTACTGGGCTGAGTTAGTGGTGATGGAACACAGTTTGACAATTCTGTAAAGCAGGTGATGCTATAAGTTGTAATGGGAGTAAAGTACTGTACTGTAGGTCAGAGTATCATTTGGACATGTGGAAAGAGTTAATGTGGCTTCAAGCATAGTTGCCAGAGTGTAATAGTTTCTCCACAAAAACTGCAACTGTATGCAATTCATTTATCACAAAAACTCTAATTTAAAAGTTTGCAGTATCAGATACTGTACATCCTTTTTAGACCAATGAAAAAGTGAAATGATGTCCCCTCAAAATTAACTGTCCTTTCTTTCTTTCCTTCTTTAGTTTGCTATGCATCCTCTTCTCTCCATTATCACGTACAATGTCTTTCTGGCTCGCACAGTAATTTTCCTCTTATTTTATAGACTGCTTTCACCCAGAATAAGTGGTGAAAGGGAGGATCAAACCATCTACCTACTACAGTACTACCACCATATTAGGGTGGCTGAACAACACATTAAGGTTAACAGTGTGACATATACTGATGGGGACAGTTAATTACTTAGAATAAAGTCCTATGTCATTCAAATACTGGCTAGAAATAGTTCAGCTAGTGAGGGTTTTACAATCAGGGTCAATTAGCGAATGAATGGCTACGACATTCTTACATCGTTTAGTTTCTCTCTTGCATTTTTCTTAAATTTTCACTCATGGTTTACATATTATAGTACTAAAGTACAATATACCTTATCTCTTCTTGCTCTTCTAATAAATACAGTATTTTTTGTTATACCTCATGATGTAGCAGAGGGCTTCAGGTGGTAAATGACACAAACCACACAGGTCTTCTACAGACAAATTAGTGCTGAAGTTTCTTCAGCATTTGTGTATGATAATGAACAATTAGGTAGATGCATTGCATTCTAATAAAGTCACTCTGGCTATTTTCTGTTGCCTTGACACTGGTCTGTCCCTGCCCTCAGTTTCTTTTCAACTTTGTGTGTGTTCTTGAATAAATTTGTAATGGCAGTTCCATTGTTCTATGATCTTATAAATTAAGAGGGTGGTATACTTTTGGTACATTGGAGGGCTGCTGATTCCTCCTTAATATGCCAGGAAACAGGACCAATTAAAAAATAAAATGGTGTCCTGTTGCTTGCAATAGTTTGGATGAATCAATGGCTCCAGATTTGCCAACACTACTACACCCCTTAAAGATGTGCCAACCACAAACCTACCAACCCCCAATGACAAACCTATCAACCCCCAACCACAAACCCCTTTTCCCTTTGTGTAACTCCATCTATGAACATAATGTGTGGGATCCATACATAGGTTTTGACACACCACTATTTGTGGTGTTAATATACTGTATCTCACACAGATGGTATAGAAGATTTTAACCTTGAAGTTGATGACCTTGCAAACTGCATGCACAGCAGTAAAATCCTCGTGAGGTTTTGTGGTTATACCTGAAAGAGTATACTTATGCAGTCGTTTAAAAATTCTCCTCATTAGTAAAGTATTCTGTTTGTTCCACCAACAATTTTGTACACAAAAATTTATTTTATCCAAGTTGACTACTTACCGTATGACATTTTGTGAATAATTCTTATACGAATTTATTTAGGAGTGTGATGGTACAGAATATTATTTTTGGAATTATTAACTTTCTTTGACTCTGAAATCACTGCAACTGACATGTGGTGGTAAAACAACCTGCCACAAATTTAATACATTTGGACCTGAAATAATAAGTTTTTAACAGCTGTTTCATAACTTAATTTCTAAATACCGTAAGTTGATAATGGATAGGTTTTCATACGGAAATGCTTGTTTATATGCAGGTTAGCTATTTATAAATATTTGTAGGTATAACATATCATATGCATTGAATCATACCAAAGGCATGTTTCTATTCAAAAGAAATACATGCTTTAATTAAAAATATGAAAGTACGTTACGATCATGTGAGGTGGTTGGCCTGTGGTCCCCGCAGCAGAACCCTGAGCGGCAACTGATGGGAACATGAAACCTGCCAGTGTTAAGTATGGTAATACTGTAATGCAGGGAATTATTTGGCATAGGCCTACTTGTTGCAATAAAAAAAAAAAAAAAATGTTGGAAAAATACAGTACACAGTACTGTACAGAAAATTATATTCACTCAAACAAATACATGTACAGGACAAGGTGGAAGGTATTGTAGCAAGTCATTTCCATAATTCCTAACAGTAAGGGTTCTAGCTGTTGCAACTCGACGGAATTTCCATCGTAGTGATGGTTACCATGGGGGTCACCGCCACCGTAAGAATAATCATAATATTTGTCTAAGTTTTCAAATTATGATTTTTATTAATGAATATTCTTTGGTCTTAATATGAGCGTAATCACGAGTTATGTATAATACTACTTAAAAAGAATTTACTGTGTGATAAGACCCCTATAACTCAACATAATAGGGTCTCTATTCTTGACAAGTGTGTGTGTCCTCTCTGATTTTAGGAATGTAAAACCACCACTTTCTAGTGTGTTGACAGAAGCAGGCATACACAATCTCACTGTAAGCAGCCTATGGCCTACTACACTATGTGTAGATTAGTGACATTTGAACAAATAAGCATTACACAAAAAATGGGTGGAAAGTTTAAAGTGGAAAAGATGAACGGGAGAGGGAAATAAGAAGAGAGGGAGACTGTACTTCATATGAGTAGAGCACTGTCTCACTGAGACACAGACTTTTAGGTATACAGTATCTGAACATCACGCTTGCAAATTATGGTTACTTTGAATTTTTGCAAGTAATTATACTGTGAAATATGAACATGTTGATGCATGTTTATTATTAGTGTAAATGCATTCTGCTGATCACACTTTGGAAATTGAACTACAGACATACATCTAATGAAAGCATCAAGTCAACTACCACAGATATCGGTGGCAGCAGATGGTATTTAAATGTTTAACTTTTCTTTTTTGCAAATTGAATATATTTGAACAGTACATAGGCAACTGACACTGTTGACGTATTTTAGATAGCGGAGTGGAAAAGCATCTCGACAGTTAGATATCTTGTCATTATATTGGGAGCATATGGAAGGTATAAAGAGGTTTGGTGTGGCATTATTTGAGCTGTTGATAATTGAAGGCGGATGTAGGGTTGATCGTTTGTGTACATGGTGAAAGTTATACTGTAGAAGTCATTTAATCTGGAATCCAATGGTCTGGACAGCCTGAAGTTCCAAAACATTTTTGCCCCAGTATGACGGACTATTAACTGTAAAAAAAATTGAAAAAAAAAAAAAAAAAAAAAAAAGGTTGAGTGAAAATTGGTAAATTTGCCAAGCTGGAACTTGCAAAACTGCCCAACACCACACTGCACCTGCCACAAGGCAGAGCTACTCAGTCAGCGATCATCCATCTTGCAGTGTGTTGTGATTACGGTTTCTGCTTTCCTTACGGGCCAGGTTCAAGTCCTACTGCTTCTGTATAATGTCTTCCCTCAGCCCCACCAATTGCGAGCAAAAAACATAAACATGGCTGCGACAATTTCTTAATAAACAGGAAAAGCTAAAACAATTAGATAAGGAAACAAAAGGTGTCCAAACTATCCAGTGAGTACAATATTGACATCTCTACTATTTACAACATAATAAAGCAGTGGGATAGGCTGACTTTTTTTTCTGATGTCATTTGGGGGGAAGGGGAAGGAGGGTCCAGAAATGCAGAAGTTGTAGTACATGCTTCATTCGAAATACTACACTTCTACTGTACGTTACTGTTTATATGCGCTTACGAAATTATTCCGTTTACCATCCCTTATAAACAAACCTATGTGACTTGTCAAAAGGCTTCCAGCAATTTACCCTGTCCAATACTTTGTAGACATCCAGGAAACAAAGGGAGACCAGGCCCCGTCCACACGATGGAGCAGGGCTTTGTGTACAAACATTATTATGTAAACCCAGTTCATTACACATTTGGTAGGTGGGTGGAGGGCACAATAATGTGAAGCCTGCCAGGAACTGCTCCATCTGGTAACACTGCTAAAGAAGCCAGAGAAATAAACTCAGTGGAAAGTGCCCATCGAACACTGCTCAATTGTGTGGACAAAGCCTAATGATCCCTTATTGATATGGCAATATTTGATGTACTAGGTTGATCGTACACATACAGTACTTCAGCAGCAAAACTATACACTGTAGCTTGATGAGTAAACTGATGGTCTGTAGAATATAAAAATGGTTCTAGTTTTTGCTATACAGTACCTATTGGTATGCAGGACCTAAACCTATTTTGTCAAAGATCAATAAGCTCTCTATTTCAGGCTTAAAGCATTTTTGAATAATGTAGACCATCAGTTTAAGTGCTAAGCTGAGGCCTAGTATTGTATTGTACAGTAGACCCTTGATATACAACAAATAAATATTGTATTGTACAGTAGGCCCTTGGTATTAAACAAATAAATACTTGTATCCATCACTTCATATTACACTCAGTCCCTCATTGAAGACCACCAAATGTTTTCCTAGGCTTCTGATATTCATAACCATACACAGTAAGTGATTGAAAGTGACTGTGTAATTGAAAAGGTAATAAATATACTCATAACAAGGGCCTACTGTATATATAAGTGATTTACCGAGTCTTTGTAAAAAGATGGTGCAAAATTTATATATCTTATATTGAGGACCTACTATATAACACTGAGGTATATGTATGGTCAGTCAAGAACATCAATGATAAGACTGTATGCAAGAACATTCATGGCATTGACAATGGTGTGGTACCGGTACGATGACTTCATAGACAAACAACAGAGCCATTGTACCAGTACCAAGCCATCGTCAACACTACAAATATTCTTGCATGTGACCCATTGCTTTACTAATATGGGCTCACCAATATACTTTTGTTTCCTTAATGATAACAAATCATTTGACACCGTGAAATACTAGATTCTCTTTGATAAGTTACACAAGCAATATAACTGTATGTTTGATTAACTTATTAGATGAAGCGAAAGTGAAAGCATCATGTGGATGATGGAACAGACCAAAGTTAATGATATTCTGACCCCAGTAAATAAAGTGATCTTGGCCAAATCAGTTTATACCATGGAACTGGTAATGGGTAGATGTTTAAAAGTGCTGAATGGCAACCCAGAGACAGAAGTCAAAGTAGACAAGGAGATGGGGAAAGGATGGTCAAGAAATTGACAGAAACATGCTGGAATAAACCAACAACAGACAGGAGTGGGCAAGTGTTGGGAAAGGCATTGATCCTGCAGTAGACTTAACAATGGCTAATGTACTGATAAGGTGCATTCAACACACACCTAACTTGGTGGAATTATTTTCTATTTACCCCTTGTTAGAGACTGATGGGATTTGATGGTACAATTTTATGCATATGTATAGGAAAGAGGAGAATGTTAATTGAGTCAAGAACATTTAAAAAGGCAAAACATTATTAAAGAAGTATAAACTATTTTATGTACTTGGCTCAAATTTGTTAGTTACTTTGCACACTTTACTTTACAGTAATCAAAATGGTTTATAGGGCCTGTAGTGGATCAGTGCAATATATTTTATACCTACACGTAAAAAGAAATGGATATACGAACTACAGTAGACAACCCAGCGTTAATATCACCCACTTTCATGACTCGGATCGATTTGAACAAGAGCGTCAGGTGTCTATAGAGTGACACCATATTGCATGACAACCACAGACTACTCCCAGGGATGGGTAACCCTTTGGAAATATAAATCTTGCCACACACCAAAATAGACTCTCTGCTACAGAACAACTTTTAGGGGTAAAATTAGCACAGTTTGAAGGCGTTTGGCATGAAAGTTTTTTTTTTTTTTTTTCCATTACCATAACATAATGTACTTTCCAAAATTCAATAGATAATATAATTATCACTCATGGTTGTCTTTGTAAATTTATTTCAGGGTGACAACTGTCTCCTATGCCATTGTACAGTTGGACACAGGAATTCCTGGTACAGCCCAGGTGGAAGATGCTTGTCCCTCTCCAATAACCAGTGACTTGTTCAGTACTGTACTTGCTTATCGTTGTCATCCCACATCATGGTTTCTGCCACTGGTATATCTTATTGGTCACTAAGTAACTGGACACTGGGAAGAGCTGAGCATCTTCCACCTCGGCTGTACCACAAATTCATGTGTCCAACAGTACACAACATTATAATTATCTCATTTCACTGCTTTCCCTTTCCCCATGATTCAACATTTAGTTCTCCATACATTCCTTTTGCTCCAGATGTTTTTCATATCTCTAACATGTTCAGTTCCTACAAACCATCTTGTGTTGTGCCAATGTCTGCATCATCTTTGACTTCCCACAACACATCTCTTTGTCTCACAGTATAATACATCACACTCTACACTGACACTTTATTAGAGAAGACTGTGTAGCTGTAAAATTTATAGATAATGATGCCCAGTGCAATAGGTCTAATATTCTCTTGGCAGTTTGATTATTGGTCATGAAGTTGAAAGAATTCTTTATATGTTGAAGTTTTTTTATTATCTTGCTGAATGATTCATCTCTCAGGGTTACTAACATGTATCTCACATGTATGGTAAATGACCTTTAATCAGAGCAATTCATATTAACTTGGCCATGATAAACAATGGTACACTCATGCTGATGCTCCATTGTAATCTATGTTACATTGGTACTACTGTATATCTTGTATGTACCATCTTGATACCAGACTGCTGTACAGTCCAGTACTGTATTACTGGATCACAATTTTTATTGCATTATTGGAAGTTTGCCAACATTGCAATTTCTTGAGCAGGTTTGTAGTGCCAACTATCTGCAGTAAATATGAAATCTCTTGTACCTGGTCAATATACTATTACTGTATATTTGATCTGTGACAGTTTAAGGTCAAGTTGTGAAGACTGAGACTTGTACAGCCATGTTTAGAAGAGCTAGGGGTTATCTGTGTGTCTGATCTGTGGTGTCCTCTCTAATACCAGTGTTTAATTGCCTAAGGCAAAGAGTTGCTCAGGAAACATGAGGTCAACATTTTGCAAGTCTAATTGAGGACTTTCTGGTTTGAAATATACTCATAGCTTCACAGAATGGATAATGAACATCACAATGAGCCTTGGTTTTATTCATAACATTTAACTACAGCATCTTTTGAAAATGCTGTAAGGAAAATTTGTCAATAAATGCTCCTCTTCATACGGTGTTGTTCATAATCCAGAAGAATTTATGATTGGCTTTTTTTCTCCATTGTGTAACTTCAAAATTTTGACAAAATACTGTACTGTACTTGGTATTTGTTCTTTATTTTGAAATTTCACTGGTTAAAAAGATTAATTATTAATGACTGCATTAAACCAGAATGAAATTGAAGGAACTGCGTGACTTTAGGGGATGGTGAAAAGTGCCACCAATTTTACAATGAAGAAAATCCCCCATGGTAACACAGCAATAACATCATTGACAATCAGGGTCAGGTGTGAATCCTGGCCAAAGTGGGGCTTGTGTGTTGCTGAGTCATTCTGGCCAACACAGCATTCATTACAGATGGAGGGTTAATCTCAAGTAAAATTAATTTATTAATTATACTGTTAATTATATTTGAGTCATCTGGAAGTGGAGTATAACAGATTATTGTACCCTTGCTCAAAAGAGTATCCTTACAATTCCGTGCTTAGATAAGCGACACAACGGACGAAGATTTGGGAAACCCACTCGACAACACGAGCCGAGCCTTACTAATCATATCCACATCCATCGAACTACTCGGGAAGGATACCTTTTGAAGTGAGTATACATACAGTATATTCCAACAACCCAAACGCCTAAAACTTTGAAAGGGGTGGCAACTGGAAAAATATAATACTTTATAGCGCATTCCTGTCCCACCTAAGCAAGGACCATCCATTTGGTGTAGCAAATTCTGTTTTGAAAATGTAGCAGAAGTCAGAAATACTGAACGTATAATATTATGTGAAATATTTTTAGAGGAATCGTTCTTAATGTTGGGTTAGTGGATGTAGTATATGGGGAAGGAAGAAAGGAACAGTGAACCCAGTACTGTACTATCCAGTATTTCCAGCAAGGCTTAGGAAAAGAAAACTCTGTGAATTGTGCAGTATGAGGAAGAGTGGCAGGATGGGAGGGATGTTGTGTAATGTACAGTACAGTACTGTACTGTACTTGTCTGTAAATGGTACAGGACAACGATAAAATATTTTACTATTGGCCACAAGAATTGGTACACATGATGTTGTTTTTGAGGGTTTACAACATTTAGAAAATGTAAGACTGTAACTGCAATACAACATTATTATTAGGTTTGTTGTTTTGCTAATCACGGAATCACTTGATAGACCATTCATTGCAGTACTTTCAGAATAATGACCTCTCTTTCCATATTGCCTGTGTAAGAATTCCTGTGGCCAACCATACCATGAAGTGGGACTATATACTTGATGACCAGCTCTGTTAGTTACATTTATTTGTCTGAAGAACAAGAAGGGAACATATTGAAAATGTTTCTCTGTTGAAGAGCAAAATTGAAAGAATGTCCTTGAGATCAAACACAAAGATTTTGCCGTTATCGTTGTTACCTAGTGATTGGGATTAAGGACCCTGTGATTGTGTAAGAAAATTTGAGGCTTTTGGTTCCTACTGACCGTGCCACGAAACATGCTCCTTTCATATCGGTGGTGTTTCATAGCAGTGTTTGAAGGACTCTCTTATATCCAATATTCTCACAACATCACAGGGTCCATTAAGGGCATCTGTTTCCTGGCAGTTGAGAAATCAGAAGCACTCCAATTTACCAACAAGAAAATCTCCCCTTATGGATACTGAAGGAAAAAGAACCATATGTTTAATGATGTGATAACTATGGCACCTTCCTAGGTAGACTTCCTTACCTTGATCCTTAGTTGTATAAAATAATTTGGAATGACAATCTAGACAATACAGTATTGGTATTCCAATACAGTACACTATTTTATGAAACCCTGTTTTGTTTGAGCACAGCATTTATAGACTAAAGTTTATGTTACACATTTGAATTTTGGTTATACAATTTACAGTTTGGTTGAATGGGCAATGTGATGCAGGTGATCAGCAAGTTTTATTCATGTACTGTTTCATCACCTTATTGCATATCTTACCCATTATTTTATTTACCCAAATTTGGACATAACCTTCATGAAACCTGGATGGTGCAGATGACCAGGTCAACACACACACACACACACACACACACACACACACATGTCACAACTTTAGTAATGGTACCAAGCCACACAGTGAATGATGTAAAGGTACATCCCAAATACTGAGGCTGTCTTGGTACACTCACTGACCATAAAATCTAACACACCCGAGTTGAAGCCTGAGATCTGGAGCAGGTGGTTTCTGGACAACAGCCCACCCAAAGCCTCCATTGGTCCGATTGGTTCGAGATTGTGTGTGTGTCCTCGAGATGGTTTGGGTGGGCTTTCGTCCAGAATCCGCCTGCTTCAGATCTCGGACTTCAACTCAGGTGGGCTAGATTTTATGCACAGCGAGTGTACCAGCAAGATTGTGTTATGATGTTGGGGTGATCTTAAGGTTAGTGCCTGAAACTATAGAAAATAACCCTGTTCAGCCACACACGGACTTTAGCAGGTGCTTGTCTCACCAGCTTGAGATCCTAGATTCAGAACCCAACCTGGGTATTGTTCAACAATAATAATTAGTTTCCTTGTCTTTGTTTAGTCATTAACAAGTAGGTATCCAGTCATAGATTGTTGCAAGTCATAATTTGAGGGAGCAAACCACAGACATCAAAATACTCCCATGTTGCCTTCAGAACAATATTGTATGAGTGGTGAGGATGTGTATACATTGTCACTATTGGTTGGAAAAAAATACACCAACACAAGACACTCCATCTGTCACACAACTCCCTTAAGGACCCTATGATTGTGTATGGGAATTGGAGGCTTCTGATTCCTCCTGAATATGCCACCAAACAAGCTCCTTCCATATAGGTGGTGTTTCATGGCAATATTTGAAGGACTCATTTACCTTCAATTTTCTGACTATATCACAGGGTGCCTTAATGGAGTATGTACAGTGCCTGGGTGGTTTGGCTGACCTACCAAAGTGACTCAAATAAATACTGTACCATTTTACTCAACATAACAGAAAACATGATTTTGGTAGGAATGGACTCTATTCATTGTTACTTTGTATTTCTCATAGGGTTTTCATACAGTTATCCCTGATGAGTGATCCTTCCCAACACCAACACCTCCTCCCAACATACAGGTCATATCAAGGTGAAAGAGGGTTTGCAAGAATTTCCCCTTTTCTTCCTTGCACCATTCAGATAGAAGAGTGAATTCACTCCTTGATGCTTTCTGTAAACACATACATAAACAGTCAGTCATCTGAGGGTTTAATCTATTACTTTTTTTCTACTACTACTATTCTCCTTCACTGTGGGGTAAATGTAAATATTCAACATACAAGATTTATACTTGTATACTCCTGGTGTGAACATTCAAGGTATTTAAATCTACAATATAATTTGCCTTGATGCAAGTTGAATCCAGTAATACAATCTTATTATGGATGTGAAGGTGACCAATCAATACAATTACAGTGTTCAGTAATTAACCCATCATGTTCACAATTCTACTGCCATCAATGTACCAACAGTACAAAGAATGACATTAATATCTTCATTGCCAAGGTTCACAGTTTCTATGGATGTTTGTGGTATCTGAACACTCTTGATATGTAAGTAATACTACTGTACTGTATACAGTGTGTATCAACATGTCATAAAAATATTATATGAAGCAACAATAGTTCTCAAGTCATGAAAAACCAATCACACAGCATTACATGTACTGTATTCTCTCCCTTCCTTCCTTTTAACACAGTGGTTCACTAATTTTCTGGTCATTACACACTTATCCATACACAGTGTCTACAATGCATTACACAAACATGTATTAAACCTATTTCACTCCACTAATTGGTTACCCACTCAAACACTTTGGTTTCATCAGTACACAGCCTCAGTTTATGGCTACCTACATTTTGCTATATGGTTCCCAGTTTGGGAACCACTGCCCTAAGAAATAATACTGTAATTGCATCATAAAATATCTCTTAAGACAATAGCAGATTGCTCAGTACTGTACTATGGAGAATATCAATTTCAGATCAACTATAGTACTGTATATAGTCTTATTTTCTGTATCACCTTTAGTTGTAGGAAAATTTAAATTCATGTTGTACAGATACAGTACTATACATATCACATTAATATCAGGAAGGGTGTCCTTTGAGCTATATTACGGTATACAACAGTAGGCAATACAGAGCTACTTATTCTATACAAGACATCAATTTTCATTAAAATTATCAGTGTTTATCAATGCAATTTTGGCCACTGTCCATTCCACCCACCATTAAATACTTTCTCACCTGGACCTGAATTAAGGGGAGATTTAACTTTTGGTACATTAGAGTGCCTTGATTTATCTAAAGTAGGCCTATCCCAAGAAACAGGACAAGATTAACAAAAGTAATGGTGGTCTGTTGCTTGGAATTGTTTGGAGGAATCGGTTGCTGTAGATATACCAACACTTTACTATCCCTTTAAGAGTAACAAATCAAGGAAGGCAAGACTTTATCTATGACCGTCGCTTACACATCCAGGACAATATATAATTTTATCTTTTCCAGTCCAGTACAGTACTAGGCCTGAGGTCTCCCCAAGAATATCTAAAGTATCAAGTCTTTTCGTTAGTTAAAAGTGAAAGTTATAAAGTGCAATACTGTACTGTCATGAGCCATGATAAGTATACAGGTGTGGTTTTAAGATGAAGTATTAATTAAGGGACCCTGTGGTGTAGTCAGAAAATTGGAGGTAAACTAGTCCTTGAAATGCCATATAACACCACCTATATAAAAGGAGCTTGTTTAGTGGCATAGACAGGAGGAATTGGAAGCCTTGTTTTCTCATACACAATCACAGGTTCTTAAATGAGCTCCAGCATGTAAGAGACAGGATAAGCGTTGTTTATAATTGGTTCACTAGTATGTCAGATGATTTGAAACATCAACAATAAGACCTGGATATATTTTATTGCTTGTAACTTTACAGTATCTAAGTATACAAATATATTAATTGAATCTGGAGACACATCTAATGGTATAGTTGGAATCAAGAGTATTTAACCCTCTAAGCGCAGACCTTCTCGAAAATGGCCACTCTCTCACCCCGACCTTTTCCCCTCCTCGCCCTCGTAAAGTAAACAACACATTTGACGGCTAATAGCATGTAAACCACTTAAGATACATGAATAAATGATACATGATATTGAAGTACAAACTATTAGCTGTCTCCTGATGTACTTGTGAAGACTAAATGGACATCTGTAGGATGGGTAGCCACCTCAGAATGACCACAACTCAAAATTCACTTTACATTCTTGTTGCAATTCTAAGTACGTTTTCACGTTCTGATTTCGTCATAAAACATGTCAGAATCACATTTTCAACACAGTAATATGAAATATAACGTCACTGTTGTTTTTATGTACATATATGGTAATTAGCGCAAAAGCGCTATTCCTACACTGGCTGCCAGTGGCTGGTGTGACTCGGGGAAGTCCCTAGGCACACACACCCTCTGTTGTGAGCCTATTCAAGCATGTCAGGGGGACTGCAATTTTAAAAACTGCGCAGTCAACTTATGTCGTCACCCTCGGTTACCCACACTTGTTGGTGGTGTCAACTTATGTTGTCACCTGTGGTTTAAGGGTTAAGGGGAGATCGATTCTCTTGTTGGTAAATTAGAAGGTCTGTGATTCCTCCAAACTATGCCAATCAAACAGACAGATCACCTATTAGTACCATTGCCAGTTATAGTTAGAAGGAATCAGTAGCCTTCCAATTTATCAATAAGAAAATCTCCCCTCAAGTGGGGCATAATTCTGTACTGAATTCATAAGGTATTGATGGTCATAGGATTTCACTGCATTAGGTAATATTACTGCATTAATTATTTTCCCATCAAATGAAGTACCCTTTGATTTGGGGTTACATTTCCCGCATTTCAGTACTAGGAATGTTTCTCTTTTTTTATTTTATTGGTCTAACATTTGTAAGCAATTCAACACTCATGAGGAATCAAATGTTTAAGTAACCCTAAAAGCACGGGGATGTTTATGCCTAGCCACCATTGGAGCTAGATGGCAAAAAGTAAACAAACCTTTGTCGGCTCATAGCATCTAAAATACTAAACCTAGATAAATAAATAATATATGATATGGAAGTACAATCCTTTAGCTGTCTTTTGATGTCCTTGCAAAGTCAATACGGACATCACTAGAATGTGTAGCCAGCTCGGAACGAACACCACTCAAAACAAACTTTTACATTCCTCTGACCTTTTCAATGACTGTTCCACAGTCTTATTTCATTATAAAATGTGTCAAAATATCATGTCCCACAACCACAATATCATAATATAACGCCACTGTTTATGTACAGTCGGCAAAAAAAGTTTCGTTACAATCCTTTTAACGGTGTGATGTAATGTTGGTACGTCAGGCGTGACGCGAGGGCCACTCGGGCCCACCTTCCATGCCCATCCCTCAGTGTCTCATGGGCAGGCAAATAGGAATGATGTTCTTTCACCCAGTGCTATTTTTCTGGGTATTTCACTGTTATTCTTGTTCTAAAATACTCATACACATTTCCTTATGTTTAATAATGAATATTTTAATAGTAAGAATTCTTGAACACTCAAAATTTAATTTAAAATCAGCTAACCTTTTGATATAAAAAAAAAAGGGAATGAGTTGTGCTAATTTGTCATTGCCGCGGCCCGCATATTATCTGCCGGGGCAAAGACGATACCTGAACAGCATGTCTCGGATGACGAGGCACCAGCTACCCAGTCGGAGGAGTACCAACACTGCCGCACTTACCGATGTTAAAATTAACGTAGGGGTGGTAATGAAACTTTTTGTTGCCGACTGTACGTATTTGAAAAATGGTACTAAGTGCTAACATAGCAAAAAATTATTGGGTACCATGGACGCACTGTTGTATCCCAAATCACTTCCTAAGTTCATTTCAAGATATATGAACATCACTGTGAAGTCCCTGTACCTGTATAGTGTTACTAACCCATACTGCCCCACTGCCTCTGCTACACATGTGCGGGACTTCTATACACTGTCATTATCAGGAATAATATAAATAAAGCATCACTTTTGCTATTTATATACTCTTCACTTGTGCGTTGATGCTAGGCAGCAGGTGGACTGATTCCATCTCTCAAAGTTAGCGACTGGGTTAGACTGAGCAAGAGGGGATGTAGGAGCGCAGATAACTGCAGGCAGTGTCGTAAACATGTGCCAGCTTGCTGGAGAGCCTAATCAAATAAATCAGGCGGCGCGTAAATTTGAATCGGACTCCGACCTCAAATGCAGTCACCTGCTGTGTACAGAACACATGGGAGGTGACTGCAGTTGCAGTCACCCATGCTTTGAGGGTTAAGCGGGAATTTTTTGTTGGTGAATTGGAAGGTCTTTGATTCCTCCTAACTATACCAGGAATTTAGAGGAATCACAGGAATCACAGACCTTCCAATTCATCAACAAGAAAATCTCCCCTTTCTTACATTGAAGCTAAACCTGTCAATCACATTTGTTATTCTGTCTTGCGAAAGCTTCTGAGATATATTGTGATGTTTGAGTATTATTACAGCAGAAACTAGAACCTTATGCAAGATCATTGTTGGTGTTGATGATGGCGTGGTACAGGTACGATGACTGAAAAAACACATGGCCATACTCAAGAACAATTCATGGTGTTGATGATCTTATGGTACTGATACAATGACTCCATAGACAAATGGTACCAGTCCATCGTCAACACCATGGATGTTCTTGCAAAATCCCCTTGGCACCGATCACAGAGGGATTTTTTTGGCACAAAATGATTAGGGGTATAATTCTGTTTAAAAAAATGTGTATATCAATCATGTGTGTTGGATGATTGGCGATATCTGTGTTACATGGGAGCGTATGCATGAACATTGGTGGTGTTAACGATGGTGTGGTACTGGTACGATGACTGTTGTTTGTCTAAGGAATCATCATATCAGTAACACCAACCCCTTGCATATGTATTTGCATACGATGGATAGTGAAACTCTCTGCAAGTTGGAGTAATAATTGGAATGTGTGACAAGTGTGTACAATACCACCTTGATCTATTTGTTGTATTTCTGTGTTTGTTTTTGATGCATTAAGGACCTTGTGATCGTGTATGAGAATTGAAGGCTTCTGATTCCTCCTGACTATATCACGAAACAAGCTCCTTCCACATGTGTGTGTTTCGTGGCAATATTTGAAGAACTCGTTTAAGTCCAATTTTCTGACTACATCTCAGAGTCCCTTAATCGATACTGTTTACTGGTGTATTCTGTCACACATGAAATACTGGGCTGTATGCAAGAACATCCGTGGTGTTGTCAATACCATGGTACAATAGTTGATGCATGATACGGTAATGGTACAAAGGTTCCATAGACCAGTGGTTTTTGATGAGGGGGGCGTTACTGATCTCCAGGAGTGGGGGGGGATGGGGGGCTCAAGAGAAAGGTAGGAAATTCTCCAGTTACATTAACTTTCTTGACCTGAGTTTGGGCCAGTGGTGATAAGTTTATGATAAAAACCTTCCTGTTAACTCTCTAATCTCACAAGAGGTTCTTTGGATTTGAACAATGTTTGGATATGCTTATCTTTGTAAAACTACATTTTGTACACTTGTTACTATCAAGACCAATTACAGAAACTACCTGAATGTTGTAGGGGATTTGCGTTGTGCACTCTCAAGCATTCAACCACACATTCAAGATCTGGTAGCTAAGAAGCAGTGTCAAATATTTCACTTATGTGACTAAGGGCCATAGACAAGAACATATCGTCGGGTCCCGATGCCCGATGCTCGGGGTATGAAGCCCATACATTTTATATTATATGACCATCATACCCTGGGCATCACGCATCCGGACCCGACGATATGTTCTTTTCTATGGCCCTAAGTCATATGCTTAGTAAAAGGAGTAAATGGGCATTTTATTTTCATTTTTTTTTAAAATCTGGCGAGTGAAAGTTGTTTATGGATGCAAGGAGGATGTAGACTGGTAGAGGGAGGGGGAAGTGGTAGTCACAGAGGGGGTATACCCTAGACAAACTACAGAGCCATCGTACCAGTACCACGCCATCATCAACACCACGGATGTTCTTGCATACATCCCACTGTAATATCATTGTTACAGAGTGCTACAGATAAGAGCAATGACCTTCCTGGGATAATAATTTAATACATTTGGAACACACACTGATGTACACTCGGATACCATAGTCTCTAGCCTACCTGACAAAGGTCGAGATCTGGAACAGACAGTTTCTAGACGACAGCCCACCCAATGCCTCCATTGATTCGAGATGTGTGTGGCCTCGTGATGGTTTGGGTGGGCTGTCGTCCAGAAACAGCCTGCTTCAGATCTCGAGCTTTGACTCAGGTGGGCTAGGGACTGTGGTGTGCGACTGTACATAATGGGTGTTGTGTTAATTATTAGTACATGTGGGACTTTAGGATGATAGTATGCTTTTGTTACAGTGGAGTGCCTTGATTCCCCCAAAGTATGCCAGGAAACAGGACCAGATTAACAAAAATAATGGTGTTCTGTTGTTTGTAGTAGTATAGTTAGAAGGAATCAGTTACTCCAGATTTACCACCAACACTGTATTACCCCCTTCAGTTCAGTAAGGGACCCTGTTATGTAGTCGGAAAATTGGTGGTAAATGAGTCCTTCAATTACTGCCACGAGACACCACCTATATGGAAGGAATTTCTTTTGTGATATAGTCAGGAGGAATTAGAAGACCCCAAATTCCCCAATTCTCATACACGATCATAGGGTCAGTAAGGGGAGATTTTTTTGTTGGTGAATTTGAAGGTCTCTGATTCCTTCAAACTATGCCACGAAACAACATATCCCCTATTAGTACCATTGAGGATACCTGTTTATAGTAGACTTCCAATTATCAACAAGAAAATCTCCCTTTAAGGTATGAACCCTTATACCAATAGATATCAGTTGTCAGTATATCTTAATTATGAGAGCTGTGTATGAGGTTCACTACGAGTTTAAGGTGGTAATTCTTTTTTGTTATATTGGAGTGCCTTGATTCCTCCAAAGTTTGCTAGGAAACAGGACCAGAAGAACAAAAAATAATAATGGTGTTCTGTTGCTTGGAATAGTTTGGAGGATTCATTTGCTCCAGATTTACCAACACAAAACTTCCCCCTTAAGAAAAATGGAACATATTATGCTGTTATGTGTTGGAGCCTCGTATGTTTGAAGTATTTATTTTATATATACTTATTTATTTTTATATTTAGTATTGGGGTTTGTGCGCCTAAAATGAAACGAGTAGTGAAGTGAACAAGAGCTGTAATGTACAATTGGCCACAAGAATTGGTACACACGTATTTGTTTTCGAAGGTTTACAACATACAGAAATTGCAAGACTATGTAAATTAATACAACATTATTGTTAGGTTTGTTGTTTTACAATGTAAGACTAAGTAACTACAATACAACATTATTATTATTAGGTTTGTTGTTTGTAATGTGAGACTATGTAACTACAATACAACATTATTATTAGGTTTGTTGTTTTGGTAATCACCGAGTCACTTGATAGACAATTCATTGCAATACTTACAGAATAATGAATGACCTCTCTTTCCACATAGTCTGTGTAAGAATTCCTGTGGCCAACTGTACATCTGACAGGTACAGTTTTGGTCATAAAGTTTCAATACACATATGGATAATGTTTTCACGTTCTCATATGATGTTATTGTTTTGAATAGTGAGTATCGGTAGCTTCTTGTAGTAAATTTGAAGATGGTGTGTGTGTGTGTGTGTGTGTGTGTTGTAGCTGCTGGTAGTAAATTAGAAGATGGTGTGTGTGTGATGTAGCTGCTGGTAGTAAATTAGAAGATAGTGTGTGTGTGTGTGAATAGTGAGTATACCTGATTGTAGTAAGATTGTAGTGGAAGATGGTGTGTGTGTGTGTAGCTGCTTGTAGTAAATTAGATGGTGCATGTGTGTGTGTAGTAAATTAGAAGATGATGTGTGTATGTGAACAGTGAGTATGCCTGATTGTAGTAAATTCGAAGATTGTGTGTGTGTGTGTGTGTGTGTGTGTGTGTAGTCAAACAGAAAATGGTACTTAACCTGTTGGATATCTTCTCAGCTGACGATCAGGGGGGAAGGTGTCAAACGTTAACATGAATCAACTCAAAACACAACACATCCACAACATTAAATTTCTTTATGCCACATTCTCCCCTTCTCGACTCCCAGAACCTCTAGTCCCTCAATTACTGTCCTGTCTTCAATTGTCTCTCCTTTCCTTCTTTTTCCTTCGACTGTCTCTCCTTTCCTTCTTTTTCCTTCGACTGCCTCTCCTTTCCTTCTTTTCTTTTTTCATCGACTGTCTCTCCTTTCCTTCTTTTTTCATCGACTGCCTCTCCTTTCCTTCTTTTCTTTTTTCATCGACTGTCTCTCCTTTCCTTCTTTTTTCATCGACTGCCTCTCCTTTCCTTCTTTTTCTTTCAGTTGTCTCTCCTTTCCTTCTTTTTCTTTCGACTGTCTTTCCTTCTTTTTTCGTCGACTGTCTCTCCTCTCCTTCTTTTTTCATCGACTGTCTCTCCTTTCCTTCTTTTCTTTTTCTTTCAATTGTCTCTCCTTTCCTTCGACTGCCTCTCCTTTCCTTCTTTTTACTTCAACTGTCTCTCTCCTCACTCTTTTTTCCATCTCCTCTCCCCTCTTTTCCTTCGTGCTCGCTCTCCCTCTTTCCTGTCTGTCTCCTCTCCTTTCCCTCCTTTCTTCAACCGCCTCTCCTCTTGTATTTTCCTTCAGCTACGGTGCCTTTCCTTTACTTCCTTCAACTATCTTTCTTCTCCCTTTCCTTTGTGCTCGCTATCCCTCTTTTCTGTCTCCTTTCCTTCAACTATCTCTCCTCTCCCTTCCCTTTCCTGTCTTCAACTATCTCTCCTCTCTACTCCTTCTTTTCCTTCGTATTATCATCCCTTTCCTTTCTTCAGCTGCCCCTCTTTTCCCCTCCTTTTCCTTCAACTGTCTCTCCTTCTCCCCTGTTCTTGCGTGCTAGCTATTCCTCCTTTCTTTAACTATCTCTCCTTTCCTTCCTTTTCCTTCGTCCTATCATCTCTTTCATGTCTTCAACTATCTCTCCTCTTCCTTCCTTTTCCTTCCTATCATCCCTTTCCTTTCATCAACTATCTCTCCTCTTCCTTCTTCCTATCATCTCTTTCATGTCTTCAACTATCTCTCCTCCTCCTTCCTTTTCCTTCGTGCTTTCATCTCTTTCATCAACTATCTCTCCTCTTCCCTCCTTTTCCTGTCGTGGGTATCAGAGGGGGTGGGTAATAGAGGGGTTGGGGGGGGTGTCGTAGGTATCAGAGGGGTGGGGTTGGGGGTCGCGGGTTACAAAGGGGGTGGGGGTGTCGTGGTTGTGCGAAGGATAAGTATTGCGTCATCTCCTCCCTCTCCTCAGCATTACTTTCATACACTCATTCGTTTCCTCTCATGAACTGCCCCTCCATTCCCTCCCCTTCCTTCTTGCTGACTTCTATCCTTTCTTTCTATCTCCTACCCTTGTGGTATATTAAATAAGATCTTTAAGGGGGAAGTTTTTTGTTGGTCAATCTGGAGCAACTGAATCCTCCAATGGAGTGGTAATTCACAATGACGTGAAGAGCCGCATGCTAAGAAAATCTCAATTTTTATAGACAGAAAGTATTTAATACGGACGTTTCTGAGGCAACTACCTCCCTCTTCAGCAGTACAGAGTTGAATGAAACATGAAATGAAAATAAGTAGCTGACAGGGGGAGGGAGGGACAAGGTGTGTTCTGATGACAGCCTGTCTTTCGTCAGGCCGGTTGGGTGAGGTGAGGTGAGGTGTGTCTGTCTGTCATCAGAACACACCTTGTCCCTCCCTCCCCCTGTCAGCTACTTATTTTCATTTCATGTTTCATTCAACTCTGTACTGCTGAAGAGGGAGGTAGTTGCCTCAGAAACGTCCGTATTAAATACTTTCTGTCTATAAAAATTGAGATTTTCTTAGCATGAATCCTTCAAACTATTCCAAGCAACAGAACACTTATTATTTTTCCTCTCTGGTCCTGTTTCCTAGCATACTTTGGAGGACTCGAGGCACTCCATTGTAACAAAAAAAAAAAAAAAAAAAATTACCACCTTAAAGCAAAAACACAATCTATATTCTTTCTTTCCTCTACAAACTCTGATCTTCACTCCACAAACCCTCTTGAATAATTTAAGGGCAGATTCTATTGTTAGTGAATAGGAAGGTCTCTGATTCCTCTAAGCCAACTATACCAGAAAACACACGCCCCCAAATGGTCCTTATAGAATATAGGGGTTCTGTTTCTTGGCCAACATAACCTCTAATTTTTCTTACTATAGGTAACACCGCGGGGCCCATAATTAATAGCGTCTTTCGAAATATATTGTAAGGGACAGACATTGCCCGTGGGATGAGGTTAATTGGGTTATTATTATTATTGTTGTTGTTATTATTATTATTATTATTATTATTATATTTTTTTTTATTCCTTAACCTTGGGACTGTAGGGTGTCAGATCAGTAGCCCATGACTCTTGCGATGCCCCGAGATTATTGGGTGTCGCACTAGGATCCGTAGCCAAGAACATATCGTCGGGTCCCGATGCTTAGGATATGAAGCCCATACATTTTATATGACCGTCGTAAATCGGGTTGCGACGATATGTTCTTGTGTACGGTCCTATATAGATGAGATAGACAGTGGAGCGTGGTGGTGTTGGTAGCTTCTCTTCTGTTCAACTAGATACAGAGACCTTATTTGTACACGTCACTAGCGGGAGAGAGCAGCTACATCGTCACACACACACACACACACACTAGATTATAACACCTCATTTATACACGTCACTAGCAATAGGAAGGAAGTAAATAAAGGGACAGTATCCATTTGATTCAGTGGAGCACCTAGATTCCTCCAAAATATGTCATGCAGGGAACAGGACCAGATAAAGGGGTTCTGTGATATACTGTAGTCAGAAAATTGGATGTCAGCGAGTCCTTCAAATATTGCCACGAAACATCACCTATGGGGAAGGAGTGTGTTTGGTGGCATGGTCAGGAGGAATCTGGAAGAAGCCTCCAATTCTCATACACGATCACAGGGTCCTTAACAAGAATAAGAATAATAATGGTATGGTATTCTGTTGCTTGGATTAGTTTGAAGGAATTAAAGATATACGGTGTGATGGATAATTATTAATACATGAATAATTAATACTGCTGCTTGGATTAGTTTGAAGGAGTTATATATACAGTATAGTGTGTTTTGGATATTTAACACGGTACATGGATTTATTTAAAAAAAATATATATTTTGGTTTAAAAAGGGTTGGGGTGAGGGGGGTGGGGTTGGGGGTCGTGGATATCATAGGGGTGGGGTTGGGGGTCGCGGGTACCAAAGGGGGTGGGGGTGTCGTGGGTGTCAGAAGGGGTGTTGTGGGACAAGAATTGGTACACACGCTGTTGTTTTCATGGGTTTAAAACATATAGAAAATGTAAGACTGTAACTGCAATACATTATTATTATTAGGTTTGTTGTTTTGTCATGTAACTGCAATATAACATGGGGGGCATCAGACTGCATCATCAAAAGGGGTGTGGTAGGGGGTTGTGGGCAATATTAATGTAAAAATAAAAAAGTATTAAACAGAATATATATATGAAATGCCAGATGGCTATAATGATTCATAACGGATGACTAAAACTGTTCATAGCCTTAGAAATCTCCCATAATTATGAAGATAGACTTAAAAGGCTGATCCTCCACTCGCTTGAAAGACACAGGGTGAGAGTTGATATGATTGAAGTATTTAAATAAATGAAAGGGCTTAAATTACCTAAGCAAGGTATTAAGAGTAAATAGCCAAGATAGAATACACTCAAATGGATTCAAACTAGAGAAATACCGTTTTAGATACAAAATAGGAAAACATTGGTTTGGGAATAGAGTAATGGATGAGTGTAACAAGCCTCCAAGAGAATTAATAAATGAAAAAATAATAATGGTTTTAAAAATAGGTTGGACAGATACATGGACTCCAAGGGTGTAAATCAGGAGCTGCCAACAACTGGGACAACAGGCTGCCTACAGTGTACTAAATTATTATGTTTTTATGTTAACACTATCTCACCCTTAATTAATACGTGCCAGTGTGATTAATTCATAGAAGCCAATGACAAGGATCAGACTTTAACATAGAGTGTGTGTGTGTGTGTGTGTTCTAAAATATGTGTAATAGTGTGTTTTGTTGTTGGTGTGTGTGTGTTTAATAATGTGTTGTGTTGTGTGTAATAGTATGTTGTGTTGTGTGTAATAGTATGTTGTGTTGTGTGTAATAGTATGTTGTGTTGTGTGTAATAGTATGTTGTGTTAATTGTCCTACCTCACCTCACTTCGCCTCACCTCACCTCCTTTATGGACTGTCTCACCTCAACTCACCCTCCGCCCAATCCATACCTTAAACCACCTCACCTCACCTCTCCCTTCCCACCCAGCCATACCCTCTCTCACCTCACCTCACCTCACTGTCCCACCTGACCTCACCCTCCACCCGATCCATACCCTGTCCCACCTGACCTCACCTCTTCCCTTCCCACCCTTTCTCCCTCACCCTCCACCCAATCCATACCCTGTCCCACCTGACCTCACCTCTCCCTTCCCATCCAGCCATACCCTCTCTCACCTCACTTCACTGACTCACGCGTCTTGTATATAAATCAGCCTCTGGTCCCATTGTAAGTCATTTCATCTCTGTCTGTTCAAGTGTCCACAGTGTGCGTCCAAACTGTTTACAAAGTCTATCATGCATGGTGAGTTTTATGCACAGTGTTGTCTTGTTAATTGGTTGGTGTGTATGTGTGTAGTTTTCAATAATGTGTGTAACAGTGTGAGGTGTTGTGTTGTTAATTGGTGGGTGTATATTTCTATAATGTGTTTATCAGTGTGAAGTTTTATGTGTGTGTGTGTGTGTGTTTAGTCTTCTATAATGTGTTTATCAGTGTGAGTTGTTGTGTGTGTGGATTTCAATAATGTGTTTAACAGTGCTACTGTAGACGAAAATATCTCTTTCGAAGCTCATATTAATCAAGTGGTGAAGGTTTCTGGGGTGGGGGGTTGTGGGTATCAGAGGGTTAGTGTGGGGTTGGGGGGGGTCGTGGGTAATAGAGAAGGTGGGGTAGGGTGTCGTGGGTATCAGAGGGTTGGGGTGGGGGTGGAGTGAGGGGGTTCATAGGCATCAGAAGGGGTGGTATAGTGTGGGGGATGTCATGAATACAGCTCTGACCAAAAGGGAAGGAGGAAGCAGTGTTACAATGATCGGGGTGTGTGGGCAAGAATTGGTACACACGCTGTTGTTTTCATGGGTTTACAACATATAGAAAATGTAAGACTAACTGCAATATAACATTATTATTATTTGAGAGGTTGGTGTGGGGGGCATCAGACTTCATCAACAGATATAAATATCCAAATTCAAAAGTTTCAAAGAGAACGTATATCAGTTAATATATAAAATTATATTTATGAAAAGACGGATGACTAGACTTATTCATAACGGATGACTAAAATGATGCATAACCTTCGTAATCTCCCATATGAAAATAGACTTAAAAAGCTCTGATGATCCTGCACTTGCTTGAAAGACACAGAGTTGATACATAGGTATACTTTCGATACCTATGCTTTTGAAGAAATTTTAGAAACAAAAACAATTCACCTACACAAAGTCTAAACCATGAAGTTTGGCAAGAAAGTAAGGCATTTTTGTCACTGAAATGCGAGGGGCCTCTAGTATTGACCCGTATGTAGCCTGTTTATAGAGACTATCGATGGTAGCAGGTCCATCCGCCCCCTTGACGATGCCCAGATTCCCTTTCCTCTCCTCACTTCACTGTCTCACGCGTCTTGTATATAAATCAGCCTCTGGTCCCATTGTAAGTCATTTCATCTCTGTCTGTTCAAGTGTCCACAGTGTGCGTCCAAACTGTTTACAAAGTCTATCATGCATGGTGAGTTTTATGCACAGTGTTGTCTTGTTAATTGGTTGGTGTGTATGTGTGTAGTTTTCAATAATGTGTGTAACAGTGTGAGGTGTTGTGTTGTTAATTGGTGGGTGTATATTTCTATAATGTGTTTATCAGTGTGAAGTGTTGCGTTTTGAGTGTGTGTGTGTGTTTAGTCTTTTATAATGTGTTTATCAGTGTGAAGTGTTGTGTTTTGAGTGTGTGTGTGTGTTTAGTCTTTTATAATGTGTTTATCAGTGTGAGTTGTTGTGTTTTATGTGTGTGTGTGTTTAGTCTTCTATAATGTGTTTATCAGTGTGAGGTGTCGTGTTTTATGTGTGTGTGTGTGTTTAGTCTTCTATAATGTGTTTATCAGTGAGAGTTGTTCTGTGTGTAGATTTCAATAATGTGTTTAACAGTGCTACTGTAGACGAAAATATCTCTTTTCGAAGCTCATATTAATCAAGTGGTGAAGGTTTCTGGTTGAAATTTGAGGAACATTGCTTTTGTTAGAAAATATTTAGATCAGGATACCGTGAAGATGCTTCTTGAAAACTATGTCATAAACAGACTGGATTATTGCAATTCCCTCTATTATGGTTTGCCAGACTATTGGTTAAGAAAATTGCAAAATATAATGAACAGAGCAGCAAGATTAATTAATGGTCTTCCATCTTCTGAGAGAGATTAACTCCAGCATTCATTGACTTACATTGGTTACCAATAAAGGCCATTATTGTGTACAAGATATGTCTTCTAACATTTCGAGCATTGAAATTTGGAAAACCGGAGTATTTAAAGAATCTTTTAAGAGGTTTTCAAGTAAATACCTCTATGGAGCTCAGGCATAGTGACGAACAATACAGGTTAAATGAGCCGAGGGGTAATCAAACAATGGGTTTCAGAGCGTTTGAAAGGTGTGTACCAAGGATCTTGAATGGATTGCCATTAAATGTCCCGATTAGGGAAAATCGCATCATTTTTAAGAAAAGACTGAAAACACATCTGTTCTTTGAGTGTTACGATATGAATGATATGAGTATTACAAGTGATTATAGTGTTTAATAATATTAAGGGAGGCCCTGTGGAACACCATCTGCTGGTGGAGCGGGGCATAAATTATCTTACAAATAAGTAATTAAGGGCAGATTATTTTGTTGGTGAATTGGAAGGCCTCTGATTCCTCCGAACAGTGCCACGAAACAGATCATCTCAATGTTACAATCGGGGGACCTGTTGTTTTGTGACACAGTTTGAAGGCATCAGTAACCTTCCAAATTACCAACAAGAAAATGTCCCCTCAAACAAGAGAGCATTATGGTCCACTATTTATTAAACGTGTGTGTCAGTCAAGTCAGTCAGGATATAGAGGGACGCCATGTGTGAGTAAAGCACCTTCCTTTTACAACTGTACTAATAAGAGGATTTGTTAGGTGGTATGATAATTTAGAGGAATCATACCACATATATTAATTCTCTCTCTCTCTCTCTCTGCAGCGTGTATTGTTATTATCATTACACATTGATTCTCTCTCTCTGCAGCGTGTATTATTATTATTATTACATTATTATCATTGCATGTATTAATTCTCCCCTTCTGTCTCTCCTTACAGTGTATAAACAAGTCAAGATGAGTGTTATAATACGTCTGCAGAACCTACCCTGGTCTGCCAATGCTCTAGACATACGTGAGTTCTTCAAGGGGTTGGCTATTCCGGAAGGTGGAGTTCATATCGTGGGTGGTGAACTGGGCGACGCATTCATTGCATTCAGGTAAATATTATGGTATTGTTATTATTATTATTAGTAGTAATAGTAGTAGTCCTATATTCCATTATCATTATTAGTACCGTAGTAATAGTAGTAGGCCTATATTCCATTATTATTATTATTATTTTATTATTATTATTTTATTATTATTATTTTATTATTATTATTATTTTATTATTATAGTACTGTTTTGTCATCAGTTATAATTTATGTACTGTCACTATCAAAAGTTTTTTTTTTTTTTTTTTTGCACAATTTTTGAGGCCTTATCATTGGAAGGTGTGGCAGTACATACTATTGAGCATAGGTGTACAGTACATATGTATACATAAATAGTACTCGGTGTAAAGGGTATACTATAAAAGGACATACTCTTTGATATACTATAAAGGGTATTCTGTATAGCCATAGTCAAATATCCACAAACACTTTCCTTCCATCATAGCAAATATCTTGGTAATAAAGAACAACACGTGTATGATTTTGCAGCACCTCATGATATTAATAATTGAATAGGTTGAGTTGAAGTAAGGTGTTGTATGATTGTATTTAGATGTGATACGGATTGTAGTATATATCTTGGTAATAAAGAACAACACGTGTATGGTTTTGCAGCACCTCATGATAATAATAATAATTGAATAGGTTGAGTTGACGTAAGGTGTTGTTGTATTAATATATTTTGATAAGATACTGATTTATTTACATGATGGAAGGAAAGTGTTGGTGGTTATTTGATTGTGTACCATCCATATGATATTTTACAGTATGCAAGAATATTGGTGGTGTATACGATGGTGTGGTACTGGTACGATGGTCCTGTAGTGTGTCTGTGGAGTCATCGTACCATGCCATCGTCAACACCATCAATGTCCTTGCATACGACCCGTCATTTCACATGTACAGTTTGGGGCAAAAGTCGTGTTGTCTCACTCAGCGTCTCTTATGTATGTAAATAATGTGTGTGTGTGTGTGTAATGAATGTATATACTGTAAACACTTATTGTACACTCACTACATTACACACCCATAATACCAGTGTACTGTACAATAAGGGTTTTTTTGTACACCGTTTCATTACACACATTACACATACAGTACAAATATATAAGGGGAGATTCTGTTGTTGGTGAATTGGAAGGTTTCTGATTCCTCCAAACTATGCCACAAAACAGACACCCTCCTCAATGGTACTAATAGGGGATCTGTTTCGTGGCATAGTTTGGAGTAATCTACCAACAAAAAAAGTTCCCCTTAATTAATATCCGAGGAGAATATTAATATGTTACTCTGTATGTGTGAAGCTTATAATTATATCCATACTGTATTTCATGATTTGGCAGTTGTAGTGACATGACGACTTTTGATATATAATAGTTTTATTAAATCAATAAGAATTTACTTCTCTCAAAATTATTACTTTATGACATTCTTATTAACAAAAGTGAAATCTTAAATATACCAGCAAAAATTTCTCTCCATTACTTAACACTATTTTTATGAAACAAAAGTGAATCACTAACGAGCACGACTAATTTAATTTTTAGTTTATATTTATTAACAAAAGTGAATCGCTAAACTTGCCCAACTGATTTGACTTGACTGGTGTTGTTCTGCAGTACCGATGAGGACGCACGACTGGCGATGCAGAAGACCGGATCCAGTCTGAAGGGGATCCGTGTGACCCTACTGCTGTCCTCACGCACCGAGATGCAGAAGGTGATCGAGACGGCCAGACAGCAAGCCATGGCACTACAAGCCTTCACATCACCACCAACACCAACCATCATACCCACACAACAACAACAACAACAACAACCACCCACAACACAACCCCAGCACCCTACTAGTCTACCCCAACAGGCCCCACCTCCCCAGATACAACAACACCCCCCACCAGCCCCAATGCAACCCATGCAACAACAACACCCAGTTATACCAGGTCAACCAATGGGACACCACACTATGTATCAGGTCCAACCACCGAGTCATGACATGCCCTCACAACAACAACATCAACAACAACTCATGCCCCCACACCTGCCCCCCGGGATGGTGCCCCCCGGACTCAACCCACCACACCAACACCAACAAGGCCCCCCAGCCACCATGAGTAACCACACTAACAGTAGCTCTAGTCTGGTCCCATCCTCTGGCACCAATACCAATACCACCAATACCACTAACAACAACAACAACAACAGCTCTGATTCTCACCCACCACCATCCAACACCAACAACAGTGAGAAGAAGGATGACAAGAAGACAGTCTCTGGTTCATCCTCGTCTTCCTCCCGTAGAGACAGTAAGGGACGTGACAGCAGGAGGCGACGGTCCAAATCCAGGAGTCGTACGCGTTCCAGGTCCCGGGACAGAGACCGCCGCCGCCGCCACCGATCCAGGACCAGGTCTCGCAGTCGTGACCGCAGCGGACGCAGTCGCAGGAGGTCCAGGAGCAGGGACAGGGACCGCACCAGGGACCGTAATAGGGACAGAGACAGGGATAAGGACAGAGACAGGGAGCGTAGTGGGGGACGATCAGGACGGGACCGCACTGAACGCAACAGTCAAGACACATTTGATAATAATAACACTGGAATACAAGAGGTGGTGTCTAAGGATGGTAATAACAGTATTGGTGGTGGTGGTGGTGGTGGTGGTGAAGGTATACCTGGCCTGGGTGATATTCCTAGTGCCAGTATGAGAGGTCCATTACCAAGTAGTCTAACTGACCCCATCAAAAATACACCAATACAAACTCCTTCCCCTGGACCTGTCTATAATACACTTCAAAACCCAGGACACAACTTCAAGCCAGGACAACCCTTTAACCCTGGCATGCCTGGTGTTGGTGGTATGGTAGGCATGAATCAACCACCTCCTGTTATACCCAATATGCCTGGTATGGGTGGTATGCCCATGGCTTCAAATTTCAATGAGCCAATGAACTTAGACCCACCAGATGCACTTGGTATTATTGAAGAACCAGATATGCAGCCAATGCCTCCCAGGGGTATTGGTAGGGGAGGTAACTTTGGTGGTCCAATGAGAGGTCCTGGTGAAATGGGTCCCAGTAAAGGTTTATTGGGTGATGGACCATTGGCTGGGCCATTTGATAACATGCCTGGTAGAGGAATGAACTTCAGGGGCGGTGAGACCATGATGGGTCACCCAGTATCTGGAGGTCAGGAATTCGGGGAAAACTTTGATCCCAGAGACCGTCAGAGGGACCCAAGAGATGTACGCTATAAAGGTGACATGGATGGAAGGGAAGGAATGATGCCAGACAATAAAAATAATGAAAGGGAACCCATGGAAGGAGGATGGGAGCAGGGAAGAAGGAGACTCGGTGACAGAGGCTCCCAGTGGGTTGAAGGAGGTGACCAAGATGACCAGATGGATCGGCGAGGCAGACGCGACGGACGCAACCGAGACGAGTCCAAGTGGGGAGGAATGGACGAAGGTATTAATGATGACCGCTACTACAGGGAAGAAGAGTTTGACGATGGCTATGGCTTCAGGGGAGGCTACAGAGGCAGGGGTGGCAGAGGCATGGAGAGAGGAGGTCGCTTCACACGTGGAGGCAGAGGTTTTGGGTCCCGGTTTGGAGGAGGATACCAGGAAGAAAACGGAGAGGAAGGTTTTGGGTTCCGTGGAGGGTTCAGGGGGAGGGGCAACTACCGGGGAAGGGGAGGAATGTTTTACCGAGGGGAAGGAGGCGGATCTGACAGAGGAGACGAGACATGTAGTGTTGAAATCCATAACATTCCCATCAGTTCATCTTATCGTGCCATTCGGGAGTTTTTCCGTGGTATCTACGTTCCAAAAACGGGCATTAAGCTGTTGACTGATGACCAAGGCATGAAGATCAATGTTGCGGTTCTCCAGTTCAGTTCACCGAGGGATGCCCAGATGGCAGTCACTTACAGTGGCAGATACATATATGATAATAAGATTGAAGTGTCTTTGATTCCCGAGAGTAAGTACAAGAATGCTGTTGATATGTACCAAGCGAGGAACTTCCCAGAAGGCCGGGCACCTCCACTCTTACCTGACACCACCTGCGTGTTTCTGTCTGGACTTCCACTAGGCTGCAGTGAACATGACGTGGCTCAAATATTTGGTCAGTTCAAGATAGAAGACATTGTGATGGAAAGGAACAGTGACACTCAGGAGACACTAGGACAAGGTTTCATCCGTCTTGGTACACCGGAGGACGTACATCACGCTATGACACAAATGCCTGGGATGAATGTTGGTGGTGGATTCCTACAGCTGGAGTTGTGTCCACCCGATGCAATGGTCATGGCTCTCAGGCAAAATGAAATCCTTAAAGAAAATGAAAGCAAGAAAGCACGGAGTTCTGAAATGCCTCAAGAAGTTATTGAAATTTCAGATGACAAAGATCAAGGAAAGTTAAATGGTGATGATGCTCACCCACAACCTACACCTGTAGCAGCAGACCTGTTAACAGATTCAGTAATAGTGAAGGGAGTTCCAAAGGACACAACAGAAGCCAATGTCCGTGACTTCTTCAGTGATGAGGGACTTGTTCCTGAGAGAGTTCACTTTTCCAACGACAACAACAGCGAGAAGAATCTACGTCAAGTGTACGTCATGTTCCCTAAGATAGAGGATGCCAGGAAGGCTGTTGGAAAGAGTCAACAACAGCTGGGTAAAGTTAAAGTAGAAATTGAGATGGTAGCCAAACCTCTGGTGATGGCAGCAATGGGACTTCCATTTGACCCTCTTGAGTTAATTAGAAAAGGACAAAAAGCTTTAAAATCTGACATAAAAGGAATACCTGATTCTAACAAGAGAACCATCCTGATGAATCCAAACAATGAGAACCAAAACAGCCAGAACAAAGACATGGAGAGAAGAGAAGGAACAGATGATAATAATAAGGTTACATCAGATGACGGTCACAATGAGATTGCCTTGACTAACCCTCCTCTATACAGCGGTGCTCCAGGGTTACTGGGACCAATAAGAGGAATGTTGGGTCAGTATCCAGTTGGACCTCGGGGAGTCCGGCCTTGGAATAGTAGCGGCATGAGTCGTCCTCCGATGGGGATGCCGCGTGGACCCACCGACATGGCCGCTATGAACAGGATGCGTGGGTCTCCGTCGGTGGTGGAAAAGAACGAGGCCGGTGTTGAAGCCATGGGTACTGCCATCCCCCCGGAGAAGTTTGGTAAGCCTGGGTGTGTAGTGGCCCTCGGTAATGTACCATACCGTGCCACCACCGATGACATCATACACTTCTTCCAAGAAATACACACACTCAGGCCTGAAAACATCATTCGTCGATACAATGAATTCAACCAACCCACGGCTGATGCCCGCGTTGCCCTACACTCAACACAGGATACCCAGCGAGCCATACAGTTACTACATAGACAATGTATGAATGGCAGACAAATATATGTATCTATGGTTGATGAATGAGTTGGTGACATGATGGAACTGTATGTAACAATATTCATGGTGGTGTTGACAATTGCATGGTACTGATATGATGACTCCATACACACAGTACAGGACCATTATACCAATAAGAATATCGTCAGTGGTGTTGACGACGGTGTGGTACCATGGATGTTCTTGCATATGGCCCATGAGGTGTTGTCCAGAGTCGAGGGTGTGATATTTTGGTACACCGGTATTAAGGGGAGATTCTCTTGTTGGTATATTGGAAGGCTACTGATTACTCCTAACTATGCCACAAAACAAACACACATCCTCAATGGTACTAATAGGGGATCTGTTTCATGGCATAAATTGGACGAATCACAAACCTTCCAATTTACAAACAAGAGAATCTCCCTTTAAGCACACATTTCAATTACCACCCCTAGTTCATTCATTCATTAAACACACACACACACACACACACCATCATCACTACAATACAATACCCTATGTTGATTTATGTATGTACTAGAGTGGTCAGTCCTAATTAAATTTATTTTGTACCACCATTTATATGTAAAATATCTCAAATTACTGTATTTTCATTTCGTTCGTTGATAAATTTTATGTATCTGCAGGAATTAAGTTCATATAGTTTATTATTTTTACTTTTTTTATTTACAGTAGGCCCTTGATATAAGTTGCTTAAATTTATCACATACTGTATATAATTTTAGCACAGGCACAGTAAATTACTTAATTAGTGTGTACGGAAATGAATAACAGAAGCCTGGGAAAACATATAATATTGGTGGTGGTCTTCAATGAGGGACTGACTGAGTGTAAAATAAAGTAAGTGATGGATACAAGTATTTACTCATTGTATATCCAGGGTATACAGTACTGGAATTAGGAAGTGTGGGTTTCAGTACAATCCTTAATTAAATCTGAATACAGAGTTTGTGACATTATTATGAATGTATGTATGTATGTATGTACAGTATTAATTTTTGTCACATTATCGGCTACAGAATACAGAGCTTGTGACTTTATTATGTATGTATGTATGTACAGTATTTGTCACATTATTGGCTACTTTTAATAATTTTGTTAGCTTGATCTGTTTTGTTGTAATGATTCATAAGTGATATAATTATAATGTGATTGTAGGGAAAGGAATGGGTCTGAATGTATTGAATACCACTGATTTAACTCTATGACAATCCTCAAAATAATGTATTGGAGATGAATGAGGGAATGGGACAGGAAATATTTTAAACCATTGACTTAAGGGGGTAATTCACTTTTGTTAAATTGGAGATCCTCGATTCCTCCAAAGAATGCCAGGAAATAGGACCAGAAGGGCAAAAATAATGGTGTTCTGTTGCCTGGAATTATCAACACAAAACTTCCCCCTTAAGGACCCTGTGATCGTGCATGAAATTTGGAGGCTTCTGATTCCACCTGACCATGCCACGAAACAAGCTCCTTCCATATAGGTGTGTGTTTCGTGGCAATATTTGAAGGATTCGTTTGTCTCCCAATTTCCGACTACATTACAGTGTCACTTTACAACGGTCCCCATGAATCAAACTGTATATTGAAGATGAAGGAATGGGTCTGACTGAATATAGGGGAAACCACAAATTTAACACTACTGTACATCAGGCCAGTACTGTACAAACAAACTATGCATTGGGGAATTAGGAAATGGGACAGAAAATATGTGAAATCCCTAAACTAATTTTTTGACTGGCCACAACAAACAAACTCGTAGAAAATATGTACTGTATAATTATGTGTGTGTGTGAATATGTATGTCTGTGTGTGTGTGTGAATATATATGTCTGCGTCTGCGTGTGTGTGTGTGTGAATATATATGTCTGTGCGTGTGTGTGTGTGTGAATATATATGTCTGTGCGTGTGCGTGCGTATGTGATAATCATAAACAAAAAAATTCTGAATGTCTGTTTGATTTCAGATCTAAGTCAGCGGAGAAACTCTTGATGGTGGTGATTCCTCCAATCCGTGTCACGAAACAAATCCCCCATTGGTAACACTGAGGTGATTTGTTGTTGTTGTTTCCTGGCATAGTTTGGAGCAATCAGCAGCCCTCCAATTTGGCACATAAAATAAGTCGTGTCCTTGAGAATTTATGGTGAAAACCCTTGTATATTTTCATGACAGTTTTTCAGTTATATGAATTTTTGGTGTAAAATATTTGTGTTTTCATGTCGCCCAAAAAATTAGTCTTTTTCTTTTCTTATTTCTTGTCAATCAAAAAAATTAATTATTATTTTTGTGTTTTATTTCATGTCAATTGAAAAATTTTAGTAATTTTTTTGGCATTTATTTTCATGTTACCTAAAACGATAATAATTCTTTTCATATATCTTATTTCATGTCCCACAAAATGTAATTATTGTTTCCGTAAATTATTATTACATTGAGCCAAAAATGTTAACTATTCTTTTGGAGTATTATTTCATGTCGCACAAAATACTATCCAATTTCATGTCGCCCCAAAACTATCATAAATAATTTCATAAATGTCATATAAATTTTCACGTCACCACAAACATGAACTATTATTTTCGTGAATATCTTATGAATATTTATGTCTCCTAAACCGATAATATTTTTTTTTATATCTTATTTCACGTCACTCAGAACTATAGTAATTCTTTTCGTAAATATTTAATATATTTTCATGCCACCTAAACTGATAATTATTTTTTTTTATCTTATTTCACGTCGCCCAAAGCTATAGTTAATCTTTTCATAAATATCTTATAAATTTTCATGTCACCACAAATGCAATAATTTTTCTTGTATCTTATTTCACGTCACCTGAAACGGTTTTTTTTCGTATAATAATGTTAACTATTCTTTGCGTACTTATGTCTTGTCACCCAATATGTTTGTAAATCTTTTTTGTATATTATTTCTGGCGTGTCATGACTGGATACTGCCTGACAAGTACCTGTGTATGTCACTAGTGTTAAAGGAAATTCTCTTGTTGGTAAATTGGAAGGCTACTGATTCCTCCTAACTATACCGGTAAACAGACACACACCTTCAATGCTACTAATTGGGGATCTGTTTGTTTCATGGCATAGTTTGGAGGATTCACACACCATCCAATTCACCAACAAAAGAATCTCCCCTTAAGGACCCCAGTGTGATGTAGTCAGAAAATTGGAGGTTAGTGAGTCCTTCAAACATTGCCATGAAACACATACACCTACATTAAAGGAGCTTGTTTTGTGGCATAGTCAGGAGGAATCAGAAGCCTCCAAGTCTCAATACACCATCACAGGGTCCCTTAGTTAAGTTTTGTATTAGGCTCAAGTATGAAAGGATTGTAAATATTATATATAATAAGGGGAAGGTCATTCATTACTTTGTTGTCAGTATACAGTATTCCCTTGATACAAGATGATTCAATTTAACACATATATCCTTTTAATAACAGGCTCAGTAAATCACTTATATAATTATACAGTACAGTAACACTTCAAAATAAGATGATTAAATTTATCACATATATCTTTTTAAACCAGGCTCAGTAAATCACTTAATAATACAGTAATCTTTAATATAAGATAATTAAATTTAACACACACCATTCTTTTAACACAGGCTCAGTTTAATTAGTGTGTATAGTAATGAATAACAGAAGCCTGGGAACACACACGCACACACACAATCCTTTTAACACAGGCTCAGTTTAATAAGTGTACAGTATATAGTAATGAATAACAGAAGCCTGGGAAAACATATATTGGCGGTCTTCAATGAGTGTAAAATGAAGTAAGCGATGGATACAAGTATTTATTCATTATATATCGAGGATACATATACTGTACTTGAATACATGTGGAGCTTAATAATTCCTCCATACTACTCCAGGAAACAGATTAATAATGCCTCAGGATACAAGTAGGTGTGTGTGGTGTGTTTTGTGGCATAGTTTGGAGGAATTGGTAGCATCCACCACACCCACAAATTTTCCTACAACATACAAAAAAGAAGCCTCTTATTTTTTTTTTTTTAGTGTTATGTTCCTGGTTTGTTCAGGAAATATATATTACTGCATCTCAGTTTGTTTTGTCCACTTGTAAATCTACTTGTAAATATTATCTACTCTAAGTTTTGTAGAATAAATTGAATTTCATAAATGAATTTGTATTATTGGTCCTTGCATAGACAGTAAATGATAATAATAGTAATATATAATAATGATATGTTGTAATAGATGATTATAATATATGGTAATATAAAATAATAACAGATAGTAATAAATAATAATGATTGATAATAATAATAGATAATAATGATATATAATAGATAATAAAACTGTTGATAATAGTGAGATGGTAATAATAATTCATAGTAATAAATAATAATTGACAATAAAAATAGACATGGTAATAATGATAGATAATATAAATAGATTATAATAATGAATAATACTAGGCAACCATATTTGACGAAAGTTCTTCACCCACAACTTCTCAAATATGATTGTAATGTTTATAAAAAGATTAATTACCGTACTGCCTTTATGATAGTGTGTATTTGCATAAGATAATGTAAGAGTGAAAGGGTTAAAACGAGGGATATAAACTCAAATACAGTAATAATAATACAGTATAATCCACAACGTGTAGATTAATTACTGCCTTTATGATCAGTGTGTATTTGCGTAAGATAATGTAAGAGTGACTGGGTTAAGAAAAGGCATAGACACTCAAATAACAAATATAATAATAATAATAATACAGTATAATATTAATGATACAGTATAATAATAGTACTGTATAGGTGAAGGGACAATGTGATGTAGTCAGAAAATTGGAGATAATTGAGTCATTCAAATATTGCCATGAAACACACACACCTAACGTTATATGGAAGGAGTTTGTTTGGTGGCATGGTCAGGAGGAATCACAAGCCACACAGGGTCTGCCAGGCCTCAGACAGTCTTCTTACATGTACAGTAGCGGACACATGAAACAGACACACACCATGCCACTAAACAAACTCCTTCCATATAGGTGTGTGTGTTTCGTGGCAATATTTGATTGACTAATTTATCTCCAATTTTCTTATCAAGCATAAAATTAGAATGGGACATGCCTCTATAAACAACAGGCCATATGCAAGAACATCCATGGTGTTGACGATGGTGTGGTACCGGTACGATGGCTCTATTGATTGTCTATGGAGCCATCGTACCGGTACCACGCAACCATAATTATACACCAATAATGTCCTTGCATATGGCCCAACAACTCATTCTACCCTATTATATGCTCAATGAAGGGTCCTGTTTTTGGTGTGTTAGTTTCATATGTCAGCAAGTGTACAAGAGACAGAAAAATGTGCTTTAATAAAAATAGTCATAATAGTACATGAGCAATTGAATATCAAGTAAATAGTAACATAACCATCCATCCATCCATCACCTCAATATGTACAAGAGACAGTTAATTAAAATAGTCAAAATAGTACTCGAGCCGTTGAATATCCGGTAAACAGTGACATAATCCCCGCACCCACTTAAACCCCCCACAAGACTGTCCCCCTATTCCCGCACCCCCTTAAAAATAGTCAAAATGTGCTTAAAAATAGTCAGCAGAATAATATATGAGCCTTTGAATATCTGGTAAACAATGATATAAACACGAGCCGTTGAATATCCGGTAAACAATGACATAACCATACATCCATCACCTTGAGGCTTGATAAAGAAATGTGCTTAAAAATAGTCAAAATGTGCTTAAAAATAGTCAGCAGAATAATATATGAGCCGTTGAATATCCGGTAAACAATGATATAAACACGAGCCGTTGAATATCCGGTAAACAGTGACATAACCATACATCCAATCCATCACCTTACTTCCCCTTCACTCATTTCAACGGTGCATTATAGATAGTCAGTGAAGCCAGAGAAATACCTAGACATATACTCGGCCCCCTCCCTCTTTCCTTCCTTGCTTCCACGATTAGGCTAAGAAGGTATAAGGTGTCTTTGGTAATATGGGGGTGTATGTGTAGGTAATGGTACGTATTGTTTCCTCCAAAGTATGCCACGAAACATCTGCAGATCTCCTTCTCTGTAGTAGCTATATACTGAGGTGAGCCGCACACTTTGAAGGAATCTGTAGTCTCCAGTGCACTTTTTTTGTTACTGATAATGTGAACTCCTCACACACACTTTAAATAAAAAGATATGATAATTGGGTTTTAATACACGGGACTTTACAAGCTTGACTCAATCCTGTAATGATACAAATTGGTAAGAACACACATACACACACATACACAATTAATCTCTCTCTTCACAACACCACTATTGACTCTCTCTCTCTCTCTCTCTCTCTCTCTCTCTCTCTCTCTTCACCATATTTCACAACACCACTAATTATCTCTCTCTCTCTCTCCACGCGACCCCACAGGCCCCACTATTCACTATTGACTATCTCTCTCTGTATTGTCTCATAACAAGTATATCCAGGTGTTGTTGTTGTCTCATAATAAGTATAAAGGTGTTGTTGCTGTTGTTGTTTGTAATCATGTGATATACCAGTGAACCAGTTATTACAACACTTATCCTATCTCATACATACATACAATATCATACATACATACATGCATACTGGATCGATCGAGTTGGTTTAATTAATGCTCTATCATCATTATCATCATATGGCTTTACAACCACACATCAATACTTATTATTATTGCTCGTGACTGTAGGCTACAGAGAGAGAGAGAGAGAGAGAGAGAGAGAGAGAGAGAGAGAGTCAACAGTCGTGTTGTGAAATATGGTGAAGAGAGAGAGATACAGAAATCGAGTAGTTATGAAATATGAAGAAGAGAGAGAGAGAGAGTTTGTGTGTGTGAGAGAGTCAATAGTACTTATGAAATATGATGAACACACACACACACACACACACACAGAGTCAATAGGAGCTATGAAATATGATGAACACACACACACACACACACACACACACACACAGAGAGAGTAGTTATGAAATATGATGAAAACAGAGAGAGACTCAATAGTATTTATGAAATTTGATGAAAACACACTGAGAGAAAGTCAATATTAATTATGAAATATGATGAAAACAGAGAGAGAGAGAGAGAGTTTATATGAAATATGATGAAAACAGAGAGAGAGAGAGAGAGAGAGAGAGATATACTATACGTCCAATACATGCTGGTCTGATAACCTGCTGATATTGTTATTAATTACATGTGTTATTAATTATTTATGTGTTATTAATAGATCTACCTGCATATACCAGCATACACATCTGCCTTAATGTGTGTGTGTGTGTTTATGGATGGAGAGTGTGTGTGGGGATGGAAAATTGTGTGTGTGTGTTTGTGTAAGGGTGTGTTACTTGTGTGTGTGTTTACGGATGGATCGAGAGTGTGTGTGGGGATGGAAAATTGTGTGTGTAGCCCAGGGGTTCTCAAAGTGGTCGATATCGACCCACAGGGGTCGATGGGATCACCCAAGGGGTCGATGAATAGCCTGGGGGTCGAAAGGGGGTCGATGAATAGCCAGGGGGTTGAAAGGGGGTCAGTAGATGTTTACTGGGGGGGTCAAAGTGACGGCCTCCAATCTGTAGAGTAGACTCTGTACCAGAACTATTCCTGTGTGCTTCCCGAACTGATCGTAGTGAGCGAGCATATCCCCCTTCTCCATCTACCTCCTCTCACAGTGTGACAAGTTGCACAGAGGAGAGCCATGTAAAGAGAATATTAAGTTGTATTATTTCTTTTCTGTCTGTTCCATTTTCATCATACTGTATAATTATCTACTGCTAATACTACTACTACTACTCATATATATATTTTTTTCTTTTGCTTATAATAGTATAAGTTAGGACTGTTAGGGGGTCGATAGAAAATATGAAACTTCATTAGGGGGTCGACGAGCCAAAAAGTTTGAGAACACCTGGTGTAGCCTATCACTTGTGTGTGAGTATGTGTGCAAGCTAGGTTGTGTCACTTGTATGTGTGTGTTTATGGATGGAGTGTGTGTGGGTGGGTGTGCATGGATGGGAATTTGTATGTGTGCATGTGTGTATGGATGAATGGCTGTGTATATGTGTGTGTGTTGGGGGGAGGGGGTTGCATCACTTGTGTATGTGTATGCTTGTGTGTGTGTATCTGGTCTGTTGTTTCCTGGCATACTTTGGAGGAATCAATGCACTCCAACGTACCAAAAGTATACTCCAATCCCCTTAACGTATTTCCTTTGATAACATAAAATAAAATGGTTTCTTCTGTATTAAATCCTTGAAACTGAAGCAACGTCACGCACTGAGTAGTAATTAAGAGGGAAGTAAGCTAAAGCAACAGTCAAAGATCCACCAACACATTAATTCCTTCCATCATAGTAAATATCTTAGTAATATAGAACACCACGAGTATGATTTTGCAGCACCTCATAATAATAATAATAATAATTGAGGGGGTTGAGTTGCGTTAGGTGTTGTTGTATGATTATATTTTGATATGATAAAGAACAACACGTGTATGATTTTGCAGCACATAATGATAATAATTGAGGGGATTGAGTTGATGTAAGGTGTTCTTGCATGATTATATTTTGATATGATACTGATTGTAGTAAATATCTTAGTAATAAGGAACAAGACGTGTATGATTTTACAGCACATAATAATAATAATAATGATAATAATAATAATAATTGAGTGGGTTGAGTTGACGTAAGGTGTTGTTGTATGATTGTATTTTGATATGATACTGATTTATATGTTGCACGATGGAAGGAAAGTGTTGGTGGTTATTTGATTGTGGCTGTACAGTGTTGGTAAAGCCTCCAACAATTTTCCTACACGATCACAGGGTCCTTAAGTAATATCAACCTATATATATACACACATACACATATACATACACACATCGATCCCCTTACCCATTTACAGTACAGTGTTGGTAAATCCGAATCAATTAAATTATTCCTCAAAATAATTCTCAGCAACAGGTCACCATATATAATTTTTGTTAACCTGGTCCTGTTGTTTCCTGGCATACTTAATTATGGGGGAAGTTTTGTGTTGGTAAATCTGGAGAAATCTGGAGCAACTGAATCCTCCAAACTATTTTTCCAAGCAACAGAACACCATTAATTTTGCTCTTCTGGTCCTGCTGTTTCCTAGAATACTTTGGAGGAATCAAGGCACTCCAATGTACCAAAAAAGAATTACCACCTTAATTTGGAGGAATCAAGATACTAATACACTTTCGGTACATTAATTGGATTGACTTGATTCCTCCAAAGTATATCAGGAAACAACTGGACTAGATTAACAAAAATAAGGTTGGCCTGTTGTTGTTGTTGTTGCTTGGAATAGTTTGGAGGAATTAGTTGCTCCAGATTTACCACCAACACCAACCAACACTATTATTAGCCCTACACCCTTAATTATGGACCCTGTGATGGTGTATGAGACTTGGAGGCTTCTGATTCCTCCTGACTATGCCACTAAACAATTAAGCTCCTTCAATGTTGATGTGTGTGTGTGTGTGTGTGTGTGTGTGTTTCGTGGCAATGTTTGAAGGACTCATTTACCTCCAATTTTCTGACTACATCACATTGGGGTCCTTAAGGGGAGATTTTCATGTTGACAAATTGGAAGGTCTCTGATTCCTCCAAACTATGCCACGAAACAGAAACCATATCAGTAACATTAAGGGTGTCTATTTCTTACATACATACCCTAATTAAGACAGGTATTAACCAACCAACTATAACCCGCACACACACATATACATATATACAAATTGTACTGTACATACATACCCTAATTAATACAGTTACTAACCAACCAACCAACTTACCAACCAACCAACCCGCATACACACATAACATACACACATACATACATACATACATACATACCCTAATTAAAACAGTTACTAACCAACCAACCAACTTACCAACCAACCAACCCGCATACACACATAACATACACACATACATACCCTAATTAAAACAGTTACTAACCAACCAACTTGCCAACCAACCAACTTACCAACCAACCAACCAACCCGTACTGTCTGTCTGTGTGTGTGTGTGTGTCTGTCTCACTAGGGTCCCGTCGTCGTCTTTATATATATTTAGCTTTCCTCAGGTTTTGTCGCGCCCTCCTCACTTCGTTCTTTTTTTTTTTTTTTCATACCGTCGCGTGGGAGATATTTCGGTACCGTACATACATACATTGGTGGGAATGTGGCGGGGAAGGTTGCATTGGTGTTGTTGTTGTTGTTGGGTTGATGGATGAACCTAACCTGATCTAATCTAAGCTAATTAATCATAGCCTAACCTAACCTAGTGTAACCTAACCTAGTATAACCTAGCGTAATCTAACCTAGTATAATCTAGTGTAATCTATCCTAGTAACCTAACCTAATTAATCATATCCTAATATAACCTAACTTAGTATAACCTAGTATAACCTAGCGTAACCTATCCTAACCCAAGCTAATTAATCATGATCCTAGCCTAACCTAACCTAGTATAACCTAGCGGAACCTAACCTAACCTAATATAACCTAGCGTAACCGATCCTAGCTTAACGTAACCTAATTAATCATATCCTAGTATAACCTAACCTAGTATAACCTAGTATAACCTAACCTAGTATAACCTAGCGCAGGAGTTCTCAAACTTTTTGGCTCGTCGACACCCTATTGAAGTTTCATATTTTCTGTCGACCCCCTAACAGTCCTAACTTATACTATTATAAGCAAAAGAAAAAATTATTAAAATATATGAGTAGTAGTAGTAGTAGTAGTAGTAGTAGTAGAAATACAGTATGATGAAAATGGAACAGACAGAAAAGAAATAATACAACTTAATTCTCTGTACATGGCTCTCCTCTGTGCAACTTGTCACACTGTGAGAGGAGGTAGATGGTGGCAAGGCCAAGAGATATATACCTTGGATGGGGAAGGGGGATATGCTCGCTCACTACGATCAGTTCGGGAAGCACACAGGAATAGTTCTGGTAGAGAGTCTACTCTACAGATTGGAGGCCGTCACTTTGACCCTCCAGTAAACATCTACTGACCCACTTTCCACCCCCAGGCTATTCATCGACCCCCAGGCTATTCATCGACCCTCTGGCTATTCATCGACCCCCTGGCTATTCATCGACCCCCTGGCTATTTATCGACCCCCAGGCTATTCATCGACCCCCAGGCTATTCATCGACCCCCTGGCAATTTATCGACCCCTTGGATGATCCCATCGACCCCTGGGGGTCGATATCGCTACTTTGAGAACCCCTGACCTAGCGTAACCTATCATAGCGTAACGTAACCTACTTAATCATTTCTAGCCAAACCTAACCTAACGTTATTAATTATATCCTAGTATAACCTAACCTACCCTACCCTAACCTTACCTTACTTAACCTAACCTGTCCCTCCTTTCCTTCTATTTCCTTGGTGTTTACTGTCCCTCCTTTCCTTCTATTTCCTTGGTGTTTACTGTCCCTCCTTTCCTTCTATTTCCTTGGTGTTTACTGTCCCTCCTTTCCTTCTATTTCCTTGGTGTTTACTGTCCCTCCTTTCCTTCTATTTCCTTCGTGTTTATTGTCCCTCCTTTCCTTCTATTTCCTTGGTGTTTACTGTCCCTCCTTTCCTTCTATTTCCTTGGTGTTTACTGTCCCTCCTTTCCTTCTATTTCCTTGGTGTTTACTGTCCCTCCTTTCCTTCTATTTCCTTGGTGTTTACTGTCCCTCCTTTCCTTCTATTTCCTTGGTGTTTACTGTCCCTCCTTTCCTTCTATTTCCTTGGTGTTTATTGTCCCTCCTTTCCTTCTATTTCCTTGGTGTTTATTGTCCCTCCTTTCCTTCTATTTCCTTGGTGTTTATTGTCCCTCCTTTCCTTCTATTTCCTTGGTGTTTATTGTCCCTCCTTTCCTTCTATTTCCTTGGTGTTTATTGTCCCTCCTTTCCTTGTATTTCCTTTGTGTTTACTGTCCCTCCTTTCCTTCTATATCCTTGGTGTTTACTGTCCCTCCTTTCCTTCTATATCTTACGTGTTTGCCATCCATCCTTTCCTCTTCTTTCCTTGGTGTTTATTGTCTCACCTCTCTATCATCTACTTCCTCATGCTACAGGGTCTTGCAGGCCGTCAAAAGAGAATCCGCTTTAGGGGTTAATATATACTTTTATTTCGTACATTCACGAGCACTAATAAGTATACAGCTTTGGTTGAAGTTTTGAACAGTCCAATTCACCAACGTAGTAATTCCAATGGAGATCTTATTGTGCATTTATTTGTTTACTGTCTCTAGGTGCTAGGTAGGCTATTCGAAGCACACACCTGAATACTTATTAGTGCTCGTGACTGTACATTGGAGCGCCTTGATTCCTCCAAAGTATGCAAGGAAATAGAACCATCATATTAACAAATATAATGGTGGTCTGTTGTTGCTTGGAATAGTTTGGAATAACCCTGCATTTGTTCCAGATTTAATTACCACCAACACTCTACGTACACTCGAAAGTAAAAGTCGTACGTGTTGCCTCACTCATGTAGAATTTCTTGAAGGAAGGAGATTTTTTTTTTTTTTTTTTTTTTTTTTTTTTTGTGAATTAGGAGGTCTCTGATTCCTCCAAACTATAATATATGCCACGAAACAATTAACAGATATCCCCTATTAGTACCATTGAGGGCGTCTGTCTGTCTGTCTGTCTGTTTAGTGGTATTTTTAGGAGGAATCAGTAGTCTGTCTGTCTGTCTATTTCGTGGCATATTTAGAAGGAATCAGTAGTCTTCCAATTCACCATCAAGAGCTAGAATATCCTCTTTATGTTCCTAATATATTATAGGGATCTGTGTTTCGTGGCATAGTCAGTAGGAATCATGTAGTCGCCTCCTATTCACCAACAAGAGAATCTATCACCTTTAATAGTACTGTACCTTCTCTATTAATGAGCGAGTGATAAGCATTGTAAGAAAGATAGGATTTGGGGGAATTTAGCTCTGCATTCCAAGTGTTAGTTATGTGTGTGTGTGTGTGTGTGTGTGTGTGTGTGTATTCCAAGTGTGGTTATGACAATGTGTGTGTGTGTGTATTCCAAGTGTGGTTATGTACTGTGTGTGTGTGTGTTCCAAGTGAGGTTATGTACTGTGTGTGTGTATTCCAAGTGTGGTTATGTAATGTGTGTGTGTGTATGTTTGTATTCCAAGTGTGGTTATGACAATGTGTATGTTTGTATTCCAAGTGAGGTTATGTACTGTGTGTGTGTGTATTCCAAGTGAGGTTATGTACTGTGTGTGTGTATGTTTGTATTCCAAGTGTGGTTATGTAATGTGTGTGTGTGTGTATGTTTGTATTCCAAGTGTGGTTATGTACTGTGTGTGTGTGTGTATTCCAAGTGTGGTTATGTAATGTGTGTGTGTGTGTATGTTTGTATTCCAAGTGTGGTTATGTAATGTGTGTGTGTGTGTATGTTTGTATTCCAAGTGTGGTTATGTAATGTGTGTGTGTGTGTATGTTTGTATTCCAAGTGTGGTTATGTAATGTGTGTGTGTGTGTATGTTTGTATTCCAAGTGTGGTTATGTAATGTGTGTGTGTGTGTATGTTTGTATTCCAAGTGTGGTTATGTAATGTGTGTGTGTGTTTTCCAAGTGTGGTTATGTACTGTGTGTGTGTGTTCCAAGTGAGGTTATGTAATGTGTGTGTGTGTATGTTTGTATTCCAAGTGTGGTTATGTACTGTGTGTGTGTGTGTATTCCAAGTGTGGTTATGTACTGTGTGTGTGTGTGTTCAAAGTGTGGTTATGTAATGTGTGTGTGTGTGTGTTTGTATTCCAAGTGTGGTTATGTACTGTGTGTGTGTGTGTGTTCCAAGTGAGGTTATGTACTGTGTGTGTATGTGTGTATTCAAAGTGTGGTTATGTACTGTGTATGTGTGTGTGTATATTCCAAGTGTGGTTATGTAATATATCATGTGTCATATGTAGAATTGAAGGAATAAAAGTGGGGAATTAAAGTGGGGAACACATATCAACTTTCTCTCATATCCCTTTACAACCTCTAACTAAGCAAAGAGGATCGATAGGCTACATAGTACAGCCACAATCAAATATCCACCCACACTTTCCTTCCATCGTAGTAAATATCTTGGTAATAAAGAACAACACGTGTATGATTTTGCAGCACCTCATAATAATAATAATTGAGGGGGTTGAGTTGACGTAAGGTGTTGTATGATTATATTTTGATATGATACTGATTTATTTGTACGATGAAAGGAAAGTGTCGATGGTTATTTGATTGTGGCTGTACATCCATACACTTACACTCGGATACCATCATATATGTATAGTCTCTAGCCCACCTGCTGAGTCGAAGCCCGAGATCTGAAGCTGCAGGCTGTGTTTTCTTGACGATAGCCCACCCAAAGCCTCTATTGGTTCGAAATGTGTGTGGCCTTATGCAATATCTATAATATTCTAGATCTTGATTCCTTCCTGTGTGCTTCCCGAACTGATCGAGTGAGCGAACATATCGATATCCCCTTCCCACCATCCACCTCCTCTCGCAGTGTGACAAGTCGCAGAGAGGAGAGCAAGCAGTTCAGTAGTAATCAGTACATTCTCAGTTCGCTACGTACTGATTATTGTGACTCGAAATTGAATATTGTGTGGAGTAGACAAATTTTGTTTATCATACTGCTACTACTACTACTACTACTACTACTACTACTACTACTACTACTACTACTACTACTACTACTACTCATATATATATATTTTTTTCTTTTGCTTATAATATTATAAGTTAGGACTGTTAGGGGGTCGACAGAGAATATGAAATTTATGAGGGGGTCGACGAGCCAAAAAGTTTGAGAACACCTGAATTAGACCATGTGCCGATTTATGTAAATGACTCACGAGTGAAATATATTTGATGAGTTTGATGACTCCTTGAAAATATCGTAATAATGGAACTATAGGCTACCTGACAGATTTTGTAGATATGGAGACTGAGTTTGTTGGATATAATTAAGACTGACAATTGTGGTTGGTTGGGGAGGATCATAACAAAACTCGATCAAAGCCACCGTGGGATCGACCCTAAGACTGACAAGTGTGGTTGGTTGGGGAGGATCATAACGAACTCAAAGCCACTGTGGAATCGACCCTAAGACTGACAAGTGTGGTTGGTTGGGGAGGATCATAACAAACCAAAGCCACTGTGGAATCGGTTCTATTTTTAAGGTTATCCTATGGTTAGTTTTATCGATACAACCCAAGCGACATTATGAGTTATTTTGGCCAGTATCAGAGGTCCACCAGTATACATGCAGTTAATTGGTAATACTGCACTCCGATATCACAATAATCTCTAGCCCAACTGAGTCGAAGCCCGAAATCTGAAGCAGGCGGTTTCTGGACGACAGCCCACCCAAACCATCATGAGGCCAAGATTCTATAGATCTTGACAAGAATAGTTCTGGTACAGAGTCTACTCTACAGATTGGAGGTCGTCACTTTGACCCCCCCAGTAAATATCTACTGACCCCCTTTCGACCCCCAGGCTATTCATCGACCCCCTTTCGACCCCCTGGCTATTCATCGACCCCCTTTCGACCCCCAGGCTATTCATCGACCCCCTTTCGACCCCCAGGCTATTCATCGACCCCCTTTCGACCCCCAGGCTATTCATCGACCCCCTTTCGACCCCCTGGCTATTCATCGACCACTTGGGTGATTCCATCGACCACTTTGAGAACCCCTGGTCTCATAGCTTTTCCCAGCTCAATTTACTTGTAGCTCCAGACTATACCACGAAACAATTAGCTCCTTCCATTATAGGTGTGTGTGTTTTATGGCAATATTTGAAGGATTTATTTACCTCTAATTTTCTGACTACATCACAGGGTCCATTAACTATGCTCTGAGCTGTGATTCATTGGCTACCTATGACTTTATTCAGGGATTTTAAGGGGAATTTCTTCTGATAATTGGTGAATTGGAAGGTCTGTGATCCCTCAAAACTATGCCAAGAAACACTGTGGGTGTCTGTTTTCTGGCATAGTTAGGAGGAATCAGTAGCATTCCAATTTGCCAACAAGAGAATCTCCTCGAAAAATATAGTTAGGCGAATTTGAGAACCTTTTAAAGGAGAGGTTTTGTCTTGACGCTTGTATCATGGATTGTGTTGTGTCTAAAATACCGGTGCACTTCTGCTTGTTTTTAATGTGTGTATATATTACTTGTATATGCATCTTTCATAATATATATATATATATAATGTTAATAGTCTCGAACAAATGTTTGCATCATGCTAAAAAAATCTGTTGAAGGCCGCTCCTTGTGTGAAAATCAATATCAGCTTTAAAATATATATATATATAAATTATTATGGAAATATTAAGAGGGTATAAATAAAGGTAAAATTGGGATGATATTAATAGTAAATAATTTTAATTGCAGACTAGACTAGAATGTTTTGTCCTTGGTGTGTTGTCATGGCTGAGTTGGACAAATAATGAATGTGGAAAATTAAAAGGGTATGATTATACGTAAAATTAGGATAATAATAAGGTATTAATAATAGTAAAATTAGGACGATTATAATAGTAAATAATTATAATACTCGACTAGAGTGTTTTGTCCTTGGTATGTTGTTATAGCTGAGTTGGACGGATAACAAATGTGGAAAATATGAAATAAGTATAAATATATATAAAATAAATGTGTAAGTATTAAAATGGTATAAACAAACGTAAAATTAGGATAATAATAGTAAATAACTAAAGTGTTTTGTCCTGGTGTGTTGTCATGGCTAAGACTGTGACGTCACACGCAGGCAGGGTTGCGCTGCGTACGATAATTATGGTACTCGTATTATAATTCACTCTCTGTGTACCATGTACCATAATTTTGAGAAATTTCATTTTGTTTCGTTCACTGGTTTAGATCTGACTCGATTACTGTCGCCGGTTGTCAAGGGACCTCGATTCCCGAAAGAAGTTAAGGTTCCTGTGTAGCTGTCAAAGGCCTATTTAGTGGTTACTTATATTCTTTCACATCACACCAAGAAACACGTACGTTGCTTTAGTATGTAGGCTATAGGGTCATTTGTTTCATAGCATAGTTTGGAGGATTGAGAAACTTGAATTTGCCGACTTCATTACAGGGCGACCCAATCAAGGCTTCACCTTACAACCAGAGTATGCTGAGATTTCTGATCACCTTAAGGAAAATAACACACTGTATATGCGGAGGGTCTTAGACCATTTATATGCACTATGTCCCATATTATATTATCATTGTATACGTATACATTTATATGTTTTTTTCTGAGTTTGAGCATCGACTATTAGAGGATAATTTATATAAGTAAAAAACTTAATAATACATAAACGCATCTGCCCTAACCTATATGATATTCCTATCTTGTATAGTATAATATAACCTATCTATTAAAAATCAGCTTATTATAAGTATAGATAAGCACAGTACAATAATAGTACCACAATAATATATAATTCCCGTGCACATAATTTTGATCAAAGTACGACAACCTAGACATTAGTGTATGACAATTTGGGCAGGTCGGCAGCGCAACCCCACACGCAGGCGCCCTTTGGTTATCGGTTGGCCTTCCTTGTTGTGTGTGTGTGTGTGTGTCTTATTCTCCCTCATTTACTGGACTCGGCGTTAGTGATTAAGCAAGAAAATGGCGAAGACGGAACAAGTGTTGATCTTAGAACCGTCCCAGGAGCTGAAATTTAAAGGTGAGATAATGGAAATGGGTTTAAATAAGGGGGGAATGATATGAGTGTCACGTTCAGGGAGAGAGAGAGAGATGTGGGGGGGTGGGGGGAGCCATTTTAAGGGGTGGTGGGGGGTGCGGGGTGGGGGGGGGCGGTTGGAAATTAAGGGGGGCATTATTATTTATCTGTTATAAGGGTGATGGTGAGAGTATCAGGGAGAGTAGTAACTAATAGTGAGAGTGAAATATAATGGTGTTAATTTTTATACTCGTTTAAATTAATTATTGGAAATTTTTTGTGCTATTTTGCCACTTCTCAATGTTATGTGGTTTATTTGTGTGTTTATTTGTTTGGGTGTCCTTATTTGTATTGGTGGTTTGTAAGCACCCTAACGAAATAAAAAAAACTGACCTGTGTAAAATTGACTCGTGGGTGATATTTTGCCTGCCCATTGTGTTATGTGGTTTATTTGTGTGTTTATTTGGTTGGGTTTCCTTATTTGTTTTGGTGGTTTGTAAGCACCCTAACGAAATAAAAAAAACTGACCTGTGTAAAATTGACTCGTGGGTGAATAATTATTGTTGGTTGAATATCATGACTCCATTATGAAACTTTCGTAATAATTGGAACTATCTTACAAGACAGATTTTATTTTGTATTTGTGGATGTGGAAAATGAGTTTGTTGTTGTTGTTGTTAGATGTAGTTAAATAAGACTGACAAGTGTGTTTGGTTGGGGAGGATCATAACGAATTAAAGCCACTGTGGAATGTGGTTGGTTCGTTGGTTGGGGAGCATCAAAACAAACTGGAATTGACCCTAAGACTGACAAGTGTGTTTGGTTGGGGAGGATCATAACGAATTAAAGCAACTGTGGAATGTGGTTGGTTGGTTGGTTGGGGAACATCATAACAAACTGTGGAATAGAATCTAAGTGCCGATTCCACAGTGGTATTGGTTTGTTAGCATCCCAACCAACCACACTTGTAAGACTTCATTGTTTTCCAAAAGCTGAGTATCCATATTCACTTAATCTATTAAAACAGTTAGATAATGATGATCACTGCATAGTTTACTCACCAAATTCATTAAATAATTCACCCATAAGTCATTTACATGGCTAAGATTCTTTCGTTTGCATGCTAACAAACCAATACCAACCACTGTGGAATCGACCCTAAGACTGAAAATTGTGGTTGGTTGGGGAGCATCATAACAAACCAAAGTCACTGTGGAATCGACCCTAAGACTGACAAGTGTAGTTGGTTGGGGAGCTTCATAACAAACTAAAAGACACTGTGGAATGTGGTTGGTTGGGGAGCATCACACCTGGTAGGGCCAAGGATCAAGCAGCCCAGTTGGATAAAATGACACGCCAGTCAAGATTGACGTTTGATTAATATGACATAAGTATTACAGGACTGACTGGTTGAGTGTGTCCAACATGTAATAGTTGGGTAATATAACAATGGTTAATTTTGATTATACAACAAGAATTTATTGTAGTGTACTGCAATATGCTTAGGACACTATAATATTATGTAAAGCAGTTTATGGCAGGAATAGATTATCATGGAGGGTGTGAGCTAATTTTGATTTAAATGTTGAGATAGTTGGGGCATTTACTACATCATGGGGGAGGGAGTTCCTGTGCTGAATGACTCGATGTGAAAAGAATCGTCTACGTGCTTCTGTTTCTGCTCTAGGAACAAAAATTTTAAAGCTGTGGTGACAGTAAATAAATCCAAGGTTTTGATGGGTGATAAATCGTGGAAAATTTGATAACATAATATTAAGTCAGATCTAAGGAGCCTACCTCTTATGGAAAATAAGTTTAGGTTTGATAGCCTTTCTGAGTATGACAAATGTGAAAAATCTGTAATTTGCTTTGTCCAGCGACGCTGGATGGATTTAAGTAATGATAAGTCACCCAGAAACCCTGTGTTCCAAACTGGAGAAGCAAAGTCAATCAGTGGCCTAATATCAGAAATTAACAGTGATTTCATAAAGGTTGGAGTGCGGCACACAAACTTAAAGCCACTGTGGAATGTGGTTGGCTGGGGAGCATTATAACTAACTAAAAGTCACTGTGGAAGCAGCCCTAAGACTGACAAGTGTGGTATATGTTAATGTAATAACACTGATTGCTTTAATTAATGACCAACACCATCAGTCCACAGGATTAAAGCAAAAAAATCATCTTTAATATCCTAGTGATATATATATATATATATATATATATATATATATATATATATATATATTTATATTTATATAATAATAATAATAGAGAGTATATAAATGTATTGGTGTGTTCCTTTCACCAGACACTAGGCTATACCCCCTGTTACATCACACATACCCCAGTCTTTGAATCAGCTGATAGAATTATTATTTTATACTTTAATCTGTAATATGACACGTTTTAGTATTTTTGTCTGTAATATAACACGTTTTTAACACAATTTTAACACCTGTCCTAAACAGCGTCAGGTAAATAAATCTCTGTGTTGGAATCAGCTGATGGAATTATTATTTTACACTGATAAGGTGATGGACTGTTAAGGGGGTAATACACTTTTGGTACATTGGAGTGTCTTGATTCCTCCAAAGTATGTCATGAAAGTAGGACCAGATGAACAGAAATAATGGTGTCTATCCTGTTGCTTTGAATAGTTTGAAGGAATCAATTACTCCAGATTTACCATCACTGTACTGTCCCTTAAATAGAATATCTAACAACAAGTAACAAGTAAATCCCTGAAGTGATGATGATAACACCAATGGTATCCGGACCTGAACATAATTACAGAATGATACTACTGTATCTGGTTTGCCGGTACAGTCGACAAAAAAAGTATTGGAACTCCCCTATGGACAGTTATAGTAAATTTCAATGTAAGGGGGGATCCAATACTTTTTTTGCCGACTGTACTGTCTTGTTAACAATGGCCAAATTTTGTTGCCTGGAATAATCAGTAATGGTATCGGAGGCATAATGTTACCATCTGTCACATTTTTCACACTGAAACACATACATACATACATTCACAGTCCGCAATACCAAGCCCACCTGAATTGAAGCTTGAGATCTGTATCGGGCTGCTTCTGGATGACAGCCCAACCAAACCATCATGAAGTCACACACATTTTGAACCAATGGAGGCTTTGGGTGAACTGTTGTCCAGAAATTGCCTGCTCCAGATCTCGGGCTTCAGCTCAGGTGGGCTAGGGATTGTGGATTGTGAGTGTACAGTTGGCGGCAAAATTTCTGTTGCTACATTTGCCAAGTCATAAAGTACAGTGTGGAAATATTGTATAAGCTTCACAGGCTTGTAAACTGAAGAACCAGAGAAGTTTATCAATTTGTCCCCTGGATAATGTAATGTTGTATGGTGTATGAGTTTGTTCAATTACCAGTATTATCCTTTATGATGATGTTCAAAAAGCCCTGAGTGAAGCAACTGTACATACAAGGTACAGTACTACTCTTTCGTGATGCATGTTGGCTGAATGAGGCAGGAACAGTAATTGATCTGTGGTGTTCAAGTTGAAAAACCTTTCCTAACTCACACAAGTTATGGTTCACATAGGCCTATTGTTGACACATCATGTTATGAAACTGATTTAGCCTAGTTGAGAAATCATTGATCATCTCATTCTATTCCAAGTAGCATAAGGTCCCTTAGGCAGTATGCAATTTAGGTGGCATGTTTTTTAGGCTGTTTGTACATTATGAATGAAATTACCATGACCATTTGGATACAGTGTATTGCAATAGGTGCATTTATATTTATTTTGTCCATTATATGCACATACACTATTAGGGACTTAGTGAGCAATAATTGGTACTGAGCTATACAACATAAATATCCCAAATTGTTCCTGTAAGAATGTAAGGTAGTAGTTTATTTTAAATGTGTTATTTATTATAAACACAACTGAAAAATAATTGACAAATTATGTTTCAGGTCCATTCACTGACGTAGTCACATCAGAACTGAAGCTCTCCAATCCCACAGAGAAGAGAGTATGTTTTAAGGTGAGTCTTTGATTTGTATATGATATAATTAATGTTGAAGTTTGATCTAACCATCTGTGTATGTCACGGTGTTAAACTTTATGATCATAATGTAACTTGGATCAACTCAGTTTTCTGATAACCTCTGTGTTTGTTAATATTGTTGTAATCATCAGAATAGTTTGTCACCAGTGTACTGCTTATTTGAAATTGTTTTCTATAGTTTAGGAGACAGAAGAAAGGTGGTCATTATTGCCCAATAGAATTGCTATTTATGCAGGATCATTTTTTATGTCAGATGATAAGACTAATATAACATCACTCTATACAGACTGTGTAGTTAACACCTTATATATAACATGAACTACAAACCTTTTTGTTTTTATTTTAATGGAACATTGATTCTGTATATTTTGTGGCATTACTTCCCTGAGTAATGAGAGGGGTTAATTTAGGATGTAATATACTTTGGGTATGCCAGAAAACAGGACCAGATTAACAAAAATAATGATGTCCTATTGCATGGAATAATTTGGAGGAATCAGTTGCACCAGATTTACCAACACTTAAAAAATAAGAGTAACGAATTGGAACGAGGAATTTGTGTGTATCTAGTGCTGCTGGTTGGAGAAAGATGGTGGATTGGGAACGTGATTTATGCATGTAGTGTGATGCTATTGACCTGTAGTGAAAGGATTACTGTACTAGGAAGATTAGTGGAGAGTTTTTGCAAAGGTGTGTGTGTGTGTGTTTATCTATCTATAGCTCGGGATGCCTAATTCCCTCCAATTGGTGGGGGTGGCCACTGCAAAAGTGTCTCCAGTTTTCCCTGCTCCAACACTCCCTCCTGACTTTGTCCAGCCCTACTCTGCCCCTCACGTTTCTCTCCCTTACATACTCTTCCACTCTGTTCTGCCATCTAACTGGAGGTGTGCCTCTCACACCAGGTGCCACAACTTCACTTCCATACACCTTTTCAAACTCCTCACCTTGCATTCTCTCTACATGTCCAAACCACCTCAATGTATTACGCTTCACTCTCTCAACCATCCCACACTCATTACTTTCTCCATCCCACCTAGTAAGTCCACATGCCCCTCTCAAGTAACTCATTTCCACTGCACCTATTCTACATCTCTCATACACACACTCATTACTTTCTCCATCCCACCTAGTAAGTCCACAACTGCTCTCAAGTAACTCATTTCCACTGCACATATTCTAGACTGATGAGCCCTACTCCATGTCCATGTCTCTGATGCATATGTCAGTGTTGGCAGGATTATACAAGGAAAAGGGACAAAAGACATGCTGTGAGCGAGAGAATATGAGATGGGGAGAAATGGATGAAAGTGTATGACAAAAAAAATAGAAATATGCAAATGACGGTAAGCGGTAGGGTAATGAGAGATTAGTCAGGTCCAGATGCAGTGGTCACCATATGATTTGTATGTCACACACACATGAAAACACAAGTGTGTGTGGTTAAGTCATGCAGCATACTTGGGTGCACATTCACACTCCCATGTTGAACCTGCAGCTGTCCACAGTCTCCTATTAATCCCTTCAACAATCAATGCGACCAGAGAGAGGGAGAGGGATTTATTAATTAAGGGAATGTTTCTTCCTTCATTCCCTACTCCCCTTCCTCTTCCCCACACACACGAAAACACGTGTCTTTCTTTGTCATACACTTTCATCCCCTTTTTCCCATCTCATATTCTCTCACTCAGTACCGTATGTCTTATGTCCCTTTTCCTTTCATGTTTCTATTATTAACTGATATGTGAAAAGGTGAGGATAAAAAACTATGAGTGATGTGTTCACTTTTGTCACTAGCCACTACACCAGCTCCCCAAGGGACCATTACTTGAAAGACTCTACACCTCATCCTCTCCTTTTCATCACCTTACCCTTCCCTCTTATTTTCTTTCACTCTGATGGTAGAAATGAGTGGTAGATTGAAACAGATGAAGAATGGAAAAGGAATGAATGGGAACAAGAAAGAGGAAAGAAAGATAAATGAAAGGCTTGGTATATGAAAGGAGAGAGAGGTTTAATGAAGTAGCGACGGGTAGGAGAGGGAGAGAAAGAGGAAAGTTAGTAGGGAATGCAGGAAGAAACATTCCCTTAATCATTAATAAATTCTCCTCCTCTCTCTCTCTCTCTCTCTCTCTCTCTCTCTATATATATATATATATATATATATATATATATATATATATATATATATATATATATATATATATATATATATATATATATATATATATATATATATATATATATATATATATATATATATATATATATATATATATATATATTTGAACATCTACCCTCAATCTGATCCAATAATAATGAGAGAGAGAGAGAGGTATGGATAGAGAGCAGTCTCAGGTCACTATGTTTGACAGATCCCAGGTGTGACGTGTCACATCTACATTTAGGGGCCGAGAGGGTGGAAAGAGTATTATGGCCGCGACTGTACATATAAGCAACATCCACTCCACCACTACCTCCCCCTCACACTTTAACATTTCAGCAGTTATCCCATCCACCCCTGGGGTGTGTGTGTGTGTGGATATGGAGAGTTTTTGGCAGAAGTGTCTGTGTGTGTGTGTTCCCTGGGCATCATGAGCTGTTCCCATCATGCTCAATAGTTTTTTTTACTGGTTAAGAGAGGAAACTGTGGAAAGGAATTGTCAAAAAACAGTAGCTTAAGGGAGAAGAGTTTCTGGTGTGATGAAAGCATTGGTTGGTAGGTAGTGGAGAGGCAAAGTTCAGTCACTAGCCATAATAAGTATCCAGGTCTTGTGGACGTTTAGAATCATCTGACATACCAATGAACAAATTACAACACTTACGCTGTCTCATACATAGTTGCTGGACCTCGTTTTAATTAAGACAGTGTATGTATATACCAGTATATATGTATGGGTGTACTGTACTAAGTTTCTTTAGTGTATGTATATACCAGTATATATGTATGGGTGTACTGTACTAAGTTTCTTTCATATGTACAGGTTAATTAATTCCCTTAGATAATGTATGTACTGTACTGAGTGTGTGTATCTTTTTATGTGTGTACTGTACTGAGTGTGAGTGTGTGTATGTATCTTTTTATATGTGTACTGTACCGAGTGTGTGTGTGTGTATCTTTTTATGTGTGTACTATACTGAGTGTGTGTGTGTGTATATTTTTATATTTGTACTGTACTGAGAGTGTGTGTGTACTATACTGAGTGTGTGTATCTTTTTATGTGTGTACTATACTGAGTGTGTATGTGTGTACTGTACTGAGAGTGTGTGTGTATCTTTATGTGTGTACTATACTGAGTGTGTATGGAGTGTGTATATCTTTTTATGTGTGTATTATACTGAGAGTGTGTTTGTATCTTTGTGTGTGTACAGGTGAAAACAACAGCCCCCCGGCGGTACTGTGTCCGACCGAACTCTGGTGTGGTTGTCCCTCATGGCTCAGTCAGCGTGTCGGTGATGCTCCAGCCCTTCGAGTACGACCCCCATGAAAAGAATAAGCACAAGTTTATGGTGCAGAGTCTGTTTGCTGGAGATGGAGATATCAACCTCGACGTCCTGGTTAGTAATTCAGTATTCTACCATACATTATGATTATTGTTTATTTATTATTATTATTATTATTCATCTTTAATTATTATTATTATTACTATTATTATTATTCATCTTTTAATTATTATTATTATTACTGTTATTATTATTATTAGTTGTATTTTTAATTTTATATTTTTATTATTACTATTACTATTATTTTGTTCATGTGTTTGTTCCTATTTATCATCACTTATGTTTGCTCATCAATCTATATAACAAGTATGTGTGCGTGTGTGTTGTTACCTATTTGTTCATGTCTGTTTGTATCTTTACAGGATTGAGTCAAGCTCGTAATGTACCGTTTTTTAAAACCCAATTATCATATTTTTATCACATTGTGTTTTTGGCACACACCACTTCTGGTAATGTGTTTCATTGATCTATTACTCTATTAGGAAAGTTATATTTCTGTACGTCTTTGGCTCCTCTTCTTTTAATTATTTTCTTACTGTGACCTCTCATTGACACAAGTTCTCTATACAGTAGGTTCGCATATTGCTCGCCAATTTGGGCGACAGAGGGGCTCACTTATAGGGAAAATGCTTTGTCTGAATACATGTTTACATGAGGAAAAATTACTAATGGACGGCCACTGCCTCACACTGACAATTTACAGAGATGTTATATGCCAATATGCAGGGTACAGAACAGTATTTGGTAATTGTGATTTGATTATGAGTCACAGTAGCAATGAATATAAGTTGTTACCAAAGAAATAATAGTACAGAAGCACACTAGAAGTGTGAGATGGAGTTCCAAGGCTGGCCATGACAGTATAATGGGGTCTACCCAAGGTCGCGCCACTACTACCCTCACCCATCACCACACCACCACTACCACACTGCATTCAATGTTAATCTCATTCACTACATCCTTAACCCTTAAACCGCGGGTGACGAGAATTCTCGTCAAAGCAGTTTTTAAAATTGCGTTTCCCATAACATGGTTGTCTTGGGTGGCAACACTGATTGTGGACTTGTAGGGACTCCCCCCTAGCCCAGCAAGCTACCACCAGTCAATCTTACTCGAAAAGTGAAGGTGGAAGGACATATTTCATCACTCCTCTTTTCCTGTACAGTAAAACCTTTTGGATAGCAACACATGTAGTCTGGCAAAATAGTCGCTATCCGTGGGGTAAACTTTAAATTTAAATAAATCAAAGTAGTCTGGACATTTTTAGCTCTTCTTATCACCTTGTTTAAATCTTCATTCTCTAGAAAATCACAAAAATCCATTTCCATTTTCTTTTCTTTTCCTCCCGTCTTGGCATGTCAAACCATCAAACCAACTCATGTTTGGTTGTTTACTTACAGTTCAGCTGACAACATGCATTCACCATACTGGAATTTGATGTATCAGCTGTTTGGCCCTGGCTGGTATAGTTGCCAGATATGTCCTTTCATCCCTCTGTACCTGTATTTACACTTCTTTTGTTACTTTATAATCACTGTACCTTTTCACTCATTATTTTCTTTTACTGATATGTGATCAATTTAATTACAGTAAACACAAGCTTGACTCAGATCCATGTGTGTGTGTGTGTGTGTGTGTGTGTGTGTGTGTGTGTGTGTGTGTGTAAAAAGAATGTTCACAGCTTAGTATATCTAGGGCATTACTTTCCACAACACAGCAAGAGCCACTTTACATTAGCTTGGAAGATATGAAAGGAAAATTAGTTGTGGTAATTAGGTGAATCTTGCATCCATACTACCCACATCCTTGCACAGTTCAATAGTTTTCATAAATATTGTACTGTATTTAGTTTTGTTGTTTAAGGGATAGTATACTGTTGGTACATTAGAGTGCCTTGATTCCTCCAAAGTATGCCAGGAAACAAACAGGACCTGAATAACAAATATAATGGTGGCCTGTTTTTAAACAGGCCACTATTATTTTTATTTTTGTTAATTTGGTTGGAATAGTTTAGAGGAATCGGTTGCTCCAGATTTACCACCAACGCTGTACATATACTATCCCTGTAAGATCACCACACAGTTCTATCTCAAAGCTGTACAGAATTTTTCGCACTTTAAAGACAAAATAGATGCGTAATAATGAAAATGGAGGGCTACTGAATCTTTCAAACCATGTCACAAAACAGATGCTTTATTTGAAACATTAGGGTGATTTTGTTTCCTGGTATAGTTTGGAGGATTCAGTAGCTCTCGAATTTTCCATAAAGAAGTTCTCACAATAAGGGGAGATTCTCTTGTTGGTGAATTGGAAGGTGTGTGAATCCTCTAAACTATGCCAGGAAACATAGGGGATCTGTTGTTTCGTGTCATAGTTTGCAGGATTCGCTAGGCCTCTAATTTTTCATCAAGAGAATCTCACCTTAAAGCCTATATTGACAGTGAAGAGAAGAGAGGATGATAATTATTACCACTACTCTCGGAGATATTATTTGGAGGTACAGTAATATTATTTGGAGATGTTCTTTTTGTAGAGATATTTTTGGAAATACAGTACTGTATTCTTTTGGAGATATTCAGAAATTTTCTTTGGAAGATATTATTTAGTAATATTCTTTTTTAGATACTATTGGAGATATTCTTTTGGTGATATTCATTTTGGAGATACAGTAGATCCAAGTTGTGGCATTGACAGGAACCTAAACTCTTGATCCCTTTTGAATCAGAAAATTGAAAGAGATTATAATTATTAAAATGGCATTGAATAGTAGACATGACTTGGGACTGGTGCTGGAGATTAGTATAAGATAGACTTTACTTATTCTAACACAGAAATTTGTATATAACTTGGAATAAAAAGCATTAAGGGACCTCAGTGATGAAATGAAAATATTGGAGGTTAGTGAGTCCTTCAAACATTGCCACGAAACACCACCTACATTGACGGAGCTTGTTTCGTGGCATAGTCAGGAGGAATCAAAAGCCACCAAGTCTGACACACCATCACAGGGTTCCGTAAACTGCTTCATCATGCTAAGTAACATGCTCATGCATTTGATGATCAGTGGTGGAAATGATGGCTCAAGGAAGAGATATATGTGTGTTGGAAAAGGTGGCTGATGATGTCAGTGTGTTGGAACAGTTGGTGGCAGGGGATGTCATTAGCGAGGAGAAGGTAATATTACCATATAATTATACTGTATGTAGCAGGGAGGTGTGTGTGTGTGTGTTGGAAAAGGTGGTCAGTGTGTTGTAAGTGTTGGCAGGGGATGATGTCATAATAGATAGAGGAGGAGGAGGTAATGTTATATAATTATGCAGTATGTAGCAAGATGATGATGGTATGGTAGGAAAAGTAGCAAAAGATGATAATTATGTGGTGCAAGAGGCGATGATGATGATGGTAATGTGAGTACTGCCTGTTACAGTATATAGAGATAAATTTGAAGCATGAAGAATCACTTGAAAATGGAGCTGTGATAAATATTTATATTAGCATAATTTATTGTACTGTACTAATGTTATTCTAAAACTGGTCAGTGTAGTGTGAGGTGAAATGTTTTGTTAAGTGGTATTGTGTTTTGATATGTGTGCTTGTGGTATTGTGTTTAGTGTGTGAGATGTTGTTATTGTGTTTGGTTTGCAAGTTGGTTGTGTGTGTTTGTGTTATAGTTAAAGAGTGATGTTGTGTTAAGTGTTCAGGATGGTGTTAATGTGTTTGGTTTGCAAGATAACTCGGTGTGTGTTTGTGTGTGTTTCAGTTTAAAGAGTGATGCTGTGTTAGGTGTACAAGATGGTGTTACTGTGTTTGTTTTGCAAGATGACTGTGTATTACAGTTTAAAGAATAATAATGTGATTAGTTTACAAGATGGTGTTATTTTGTTTTTGTTTTGTTTTCAAGTTGACTGTATTTGTGTGTTTCAGTTTAAAGAGGCTGACATGAACCAGTTGATGGACTCCAAGTTGCGGTGTGTATTTGAGCTACCCATGGACTCGGCAGCCCAGGCCCCCCAAAACAACATTGATGCTTCACCGTCACCGCACCCACACCTCGAATCGTCCAAACCTTCACCCAAGGTAACCCACAGTCACAAAAACAAAAATATATATATATATATATATATATATATATATATATATATATATATATATATAAATGAAATAAATAAATATATAAATAAATAAATATTAAAAGTAATAATAATGAAAATGATGATAATAATAATAATAATAAATGATAAAAAAAATAATGAAAATATAAGTAAAGTGTCATCATGGGTATTCTGGTGAGAGGAAAGGTTTTATCAGTGTTACCAGATGGAGTACACAGCAGGCTCCACACTATTGTACCCACCATACACCTACCAAACATGTGTATTGGAACTGGTTTTGGTAACAATGTTTGGCCGCTGCTTCATCATGTGGACGGGACCTAAGTGAATGGTAGTCATGTGAATAGAGTGGTAGTAGTACACTCGAATTATAACAAGCTATATTAGTGACTACTTTAATGGTCAATATATACGGAAAATTTTATGCATTTCCTGATGTATACCTAAATATATGAATTAAAATTATGGCCTGCATCTAGCCATGACTTGGTGTAATACTCCCTGGTCAGAAATTATGTATCACGAGTGTACCTTCTCTCATCTTCATTGTTGTCTTTTCTCCCGAGCCAATCACTCTCGTAATATACATATCCATATAGTGGTGTTGTTGTTGATGTTTAGTCTGGCCGAGCCGTCCTGAGTGCCGTTGACCAAAGCCGGGCAGATGCTTGGGCCATCAAAAGGGAGATAGTTGTGTTTAATCATCAGAAATAAATGTCATGTTCATTTCTTCCTTATTGTATACAGGACCCTTACCTGGTTATATAGGAACACTTTGCACTAACTGATATTTCATTTTTTCTTCAGGCAAATAACACTGATGCTGAAATTAGGAAGGCAGGAGATGAAATCAAACGGCTTCGAGAGGAAATAAGTGCCCTGCGACAGGAGAATCTTCAACTTAAGGTAACATTTCAGTACCGGTACCAAAAATAGACTCGAGTACCAATTCTTAATATTCTTCTAAAATTTCATTAACAGGAATCAATTTTTTTTCATCTTACCTTTTGTGCTTACTGACCTACTTCTCAATCACCTTCTTCCTCGGGCGCCGTATATGACCTCACTGTTGTGGCGCCTAATATCAATCGCTCAGTTGTAAACAGAAAAGTCTTTCATGGAAGTCATCTACACACCAAAGATGCCAGACAAATCTTTACACCACCTGATGATAATGATAGTGGAGATGGAAGGAGAATGAGTCTGTGTGTTGTTGTGTAAGTGAATGGGGAGAATCTTAAGGGGGTAGTACAGTATTAATTATCTGGAGCCAATGATTCCTCCAAATTAGTCCAGGCACCAGGCCACCGTTATTTTTGCTAGTCTGGTCCTGTTTCTTGGCATACTTTGGAGGAATGACGGCTCTCCAATGTACCAAAACTATAGTATCCCCTTAAGGTTAGTTGGTACATTAGAGCAACTTGATTCCTCCAAAGTATGCCAGGAAATGGCTAGGATAACAAATATTGGTGGCCTGTTGCTTGGAATAGTTTGGAGGAATCGGTTTCTCCAGATTTATCAACACTGTACTAACCCCGTACTGGGAGATTTTCTTGTTGGTGAATTGGAAGGTGTGATTCCTCCAACCTATGCCACCAAACAGCAGATCTCCCATTAGTATCATTGAGGGCATCTGTTCCCTGGCATAGTTAGGAGGAATTGGTGGCCTTCCAATTCACCAACAAGAAAATCTCCCTTTAACTTGAATTCACTGGCATTGAATCAGGGTGTGAAAATACAAAATAAACATCATATTTATAATGTGTTGCCCTCATTCCTTTTAGTCCAGGGATGGGCAACCTTTTGATGCCTCGGGTCGGATGAGATCAATACGATAAGGCCTCGGACCACAGGTCAAGTGAAATGCCCATAATGCAATATACATATTATTATTTCCTTTCCAAAAACAAACTACTGTATAAGAAATAAGGAATTCCTATTTAAATATGTGATACATGTAATTATTTCCTTACATAACAGAAAGAATAAATTAATATAAATTAACAAATTATGCAGTAAAAAGCTTGCAATTGGCCGTCAGCACCTTGACTCCTACGAAACGTACAAATTCCTTCCTCAGAGAGACAACGACACTAAACACATGTTACCCAGGATGTAAAAAAAAAACAAAAAACAAACAAAAAAACCATGTAACTTAAATACAGTTAATGAGACATGTACTGTACTTAGTACAGTACTGTTGGTAATGTAACTAAACAGAACTATATTTCACATTTAAAACATGATATAATTGTAGAAAAAAGACTGGAGATTACCAATACCAGTAATTTATTGGCAGGATTAGAGGCAGTTTAGAAAAAAAAAATGTTGTACTGTATGCCTTGGTGATGTCAGAAAAAACCAGGTCTCAGTGGAAAAACCTATGAGGATCATCACTGAGTGATACGGTAACGGTACTTAACGGTAGTGTGTTTGGCTCAGTGTCTCTGGTTTGGCAGGCCAGATTCAAATGTGTCGGGGCCAGACGATAAAACCAGCTCGACTCTCGTGGGCCAGATTACAATGTAAATCTTGCTTTGCATCGCGGGCCAGAGGTTGCCCTCCCCTGTTTTAGACCAACAGTGATGATATGTCATTGAAGGTATTTAAAGGGAGATTCTTAGTGTTGGTAAATTTGAAGGCAACTGATTCCTCCCAACTATACCAGAAAATAAATGCCCTCAATGGTACTAATAGGGGACCTGTTTCATAAAATAGTTTGAAGGAATGAAGAGATCTTTCAATTTAACAACCAAAGAATCTCCTCTAATCCCTTTCACCTTGGTTGTGTTTTTATGCAGGATATTTCACACTTGGTAGTTTTTAATTTAAAAAAGAAAGTTTATCTATGTTTTCTTCCTTGCCAATTAATAGACAATGTTTTACTGAGAAAGTTGATGATCAGAGGCATCAGACATGTCATCCATCAGATCCAAGTATTAAGCAGCGGAAATATCACATACTGCACACTTTGGTAGGCTTTTGGTAACAGGAAAAAATAATGGAATTGTACTGCATCTGTAATGACAATACCTCATAATTGCCATGTATTGCTATGGGAAGAACTTTTCTACCCTCAGTACTGGCACACAAATTTAAAAATTCCAGAACACATATGTGCCATCAGATGGTTGGAGACTTTTTATGTGGCACTTATACCTGCCACCTGAGGTGAAAGTGTTAAAGATTTTAGATAGAAGGGAGAATGAAATAGAAGATATATATACAATATCTTCTTCATATTCCATCTGTCCTTAGACCAGGGGTGGGGAACCTTCATCCTATCAAGGGCCACTCGGATATTGTTACCACAGGTCGCAGGCCATAGAAATTTACCGGTTACTTTTTTCACACATTTAATTCACCTCTAATGTGACGGCTGCAACTGCTTCTCTTTGGTGAAGTGTGTGATGTTGGTTGGTACTGTTGATGATGCTATTCGCAACTGGTTTTTCAGGCTTGTATCGGTCAGTCTGGAGGGCAATCTACACTTTGCTAGAGTAAGTTTTGAGAAAAACTGCTCTCAGCAGCAAGTCATTCCGAACACAGATGCACTTACTTAGGCTGTGTGATGTCACCATGGTTGTTTAATATTTATATGGACGGTGTGGTAAGAGAGGTAAATGCTAGGGTGATGGAGAGAGGACTGAATTTGGGGGACAGCAGAGGTAGAGAGTTGGACCTAAACCAATTATTGTTTGCTGATGATATGGCATTAGTGGCAAAGTCAGAAAAGGAACTGAGTATGTTAGTGCAGGAGTTTGGACGGGTGTGTAGGAGGAGGAAACTGAGAGTGAACGTGGCAAAGAGCAAAGTAATGAGATGTAGGAGGGGAGCAGAGGATAGAAGGATGAATATAATGCTAGATGGTAAAATATTGGAGGAGGTGGAGTGCTTTAAGTATTTGGGGTCAAAGGTGACTGTGGATAGCAAAATAGATGGATAAAATCTAGAGTAAATGAGGTAGGAAAGGTGCTAGGAGGAATGAATAGGATGTTTGGCTGTAAGTCACTTAGAATGGATGTAAAGAGGAAGTTGTACTAAGGGATAGCAGTGCCTACTGCACTGTATGGAGCAGAAACATGGAATATGGGAGAAAGTGAGAAGAGAAGGTTGAATGTAGTAGAGATGAGATGTCTGAGAAGCATGTGTGGTGTGACTCGAATGGACAGAGTCAGGAATGAGGAAGTGAGGAGGACAAGGACAAGTGTTGTGAGAGAGTTAGCAGGCCGTGCAGAGCAGAGTGTGTTAAGATGGTTTGGACATGTGGAGAGAATGGAGGAGAATAGAATGGTAAAGAGGATAGGGGGCTCAGATGTGGGAGGTGTAAAGAGGAGAGGAAGGCCACAGAGGAGATGGATGGACACCGTGAAAGGAGCTCTGAGTGGAAGAGGTATATCTGTGGAGCAAGGTAGAGTCATTGTGTGTGACAGAAACGAGTGGAGGAGGGTGGTGAATGTTTGAAGAGTGGACGTGGCTTCACGGTCCTTGGAGGAGTGGCCTGCATTGAGTGTGGCCCATGGCCGGCTGAATGCTGGAGGGGGAGTTTACCCTATAGTGAAGTGGCAGGGGTAAACCAGCTTTTGCTGTCGGGCCTTACTATGGATGTAAACATGACTGTACCCCTTGTAGTCCCACAAGGAGATGTGGTTGTGCTGTGGGGGGCTCCCTCCTCCAACAGGGATCGGGGGGTTGAGATGTGGAGTGTGTGTGTGTGCGGGGGAAGGGGGGGGTGTTCTATGTTTAGGTATTTTGTTTCGGAGGGTTTGCGATGTGATGAGGCTACCTCCAGCGTGGAGATGAAGGCCTGGTATGTGTATGTATGTACTTATGTATTGTCTGTAGGACTCAAGCAGTGAAAGGTTGTACCTAACTTTCAGGTCATCATCACTTTGCAGCTGAATGATTTCATGTTGCAGGTTATCAGGCTCATCAGCTGGTTCCACATTAAACGGTGTAGCAAAGATGTTCAACTCCTGTTGTTTACTTTTCACGTCCCTGAACCTTTCACTAAATGCCTCAATTAGTTTCGCACATTCACCAGCATATTCATACGTTGTTGAAGGCTTTTGTCCTTGTAGAGTGGGGAAATGCACAGTGTTACTTCTTTCGAGTTGCCCTTTCCACAGCTTTAACTTAGTTTCAAATGATTTCATGTTTGAAAGCAGAGAGCTGAGAAGCTGGTTGTGGCCCTACAGCTTGACGTTCAGCTCTGAGAGATACTTGGTAATGTCAACCATGAATGCAAGATCACACAGCCAATTGGTATCACTGAGTTCCTTGACAGGTGTTCCCTTCATCTCCATGAATTGCTTGACTTCATCACGCAGTTCATAAAAGCGCATGTTCCCACGACTCAGCCACCGCACTTCACAATGATAAACAAGATCGTCATACTCCAAATCAAGATCATTCAGTAACTCCTTAAACTGGCAGCTATTTAACCCTCTGCTCTTGATAGAATTAATGCATGACACTACTGTTGACATTACATTGTTGAGCTTCAGTGACTGTACACGGAACCGGTTCTAAAGGTTTTGCCAAGAATCCCAAGACAGATATGACAGATATGTAGTAGTAGGTATGTAGAACTTCCGGAAATATAAAAATAGGAAAATTTTTTATCACGCTGTGGCTTGGTACAATACATTTTCCTTGGTAAATACTTTGTGGCAAGCTCAGCTGCTCAGCCAGGAGAGATGCAGACGTATGTACAAACTCATAAACTGGCATTACTATGTACTACTTATAATTACTGTACTATGTATATTCTGAGTTCATTGATCACTAATTGAATTTAAGTATCCTGTAGCCCAGTACATAATATAAATATAATATATATTATTCATTCATGATTTATGAAATACCATTTATGAACAGGGCCTGATCAAATGGCCTTGTGGGCCTTATACGGCCTGGAGGCCGGCGGTTCCCCACCCCTGCCTTAGACGTTGTGCACTTGTTACAAAAATTTGATTACCTTAACAAGAGTAAAGGTGTTTATTGATGTGTGTTAATTATGATGTGTTTACAGGAGGAGTCACTGAGGCAACGTACCCACACCAGCACTGGTGATAAGAAGCAGACAGTAGTGTCAAGTGTGATCCCACAACAGGACTTCCACCAGGCCAACCCTATGATGCATGTCATTGCTGCCCTTGCCATTGCCTTTGCTGGCTATATCCTGGGCAAGTTCATCCTCTGAATGTGTCATATATATGTCCAAGCCACCTGTCACCACCAGGCAGCAATTGGCTGTTTTATACCACCATCAGTGTTAAAAATATATAACCTTGTTTAAAAAAAAAGGTTTATTTACACAATATGGCAGGATTCAGTCACTTGCTGACATTGTTGTAATCTGCCTTTAACCAGTATATATATATTCATTATAATTGACCATCAGCAGTTGTTGCATTTTTTATTACAAAAAAATTATTTTGAGTGATAACTAAGTCAAATAATTCAAAGTTTTCCACCTTTAACTTCCAAGGACTACTGTTCTCTATAGGGAGTATAGTAACGTATATTATACTTCTAGAAAAAGCATTTAGCTTTGCTTCAAATTATTTATTCAATAGGACACAAAAATTGCAATAAATTGATTGAAATGAAAAGTCGAGTATACTGTATTTTAGTTAATATTTTTATGAATACATACAAAGAATAATGGATTTCTAAATAATTTCCAGATGTTGCATTTGCATTGTGTAAGTACAGGACAGTGCAATCCCCTTTGCCTGTGATTAGTAATTTCATCACATTGTGAAATATTTCATGTGCTCTTTAAAAATATATTATTTAGCAATAGGTATGGCATCATTAATAGCTTGAATTAAATGGGGAAAACTTATATTTTACCCAAGCAGTTATTCACAAAATTCGAATGGATTACACACACACACAAAAAAAAACACCTGCAGACAGTTTAAAAAAAAAGACTGCAGGAAAGAGCTTTACCATTTTTTATTCTTTTATTTCCAAGTACTATCTTTTCCAGTAGTGTAAAATCTACTTCCTGTAAAGATATCACTTGTGTAGATACATAGTAGATGGTGTTGATGGATTTTGTACCTTTGACAGATAATTTTTGCTTTAGTTGAATCATTCATACACCGTTATTGTTGGTAATAATCATCATATAATAAGTTTTTGGTGATTATGGTTATTGAAGTTTTCCTTCCTATTACTATTATCATCTAGCACAGGAATAATATATTGAATGTTGGGACTACCAGTATCAGCAAAAATTTGCCTGCATTGTGGTGTTGTTAAATTTCATCCATGTAATGATGCAAAATTGTGTGGATTTTCAGGTGACTGCAAATTTTTACAGGGTTTGTTTGAATAGAAACGAAAGTAGGCGTCAGTTAGAAAAAAATAAAATAAAAGCGAGTGTAGGACGTAGCGAAGTCGTCGAAGCAGCCGTATGTAGTTCTCGGAGGGCGCTAGTGGGAAGAGCATGTATCTGTCCCGTGAGCAAGTAGAGGAGGAACTTGTCTCACTGGCAACTTGACATTTAAGATGTAGCTATTATACATACATACATAAACATTTTCTCTGGAACGTGCAGCCTCTCATAAGGTGTGACGTGTCATGATCTTTACACTCGAGTATAACCTGACAAGTGTCTTTGTATTTGGGTTTTGCTGAGGTAGTTATTCTTATGTTTTAAGTTAGAATATTACAACTATATATTTGATCATCTTGGAATACAGCTGGTGCACTCTACAGATGACAGTCAAATATATCCTGGCTTAAAATAGCTACATCTGTGAAACTGGCATTTTTGAGTTTGTCATCCCTTTGCCTCATATTTTTTCTGTATATTATTGTAGTGTGGAAGAGCTGTTTGTACAAAACTGGTAAAAATCCCTTGTATATAAGTTGGTGTGGTATGCTCTTGTGTCCCAAGTCTGTTCCCAACATTTCTGTCCTTCTTTTGCGACCCTCACTAGTGGTTGGTGTACATTCAATCTCTTCATTCATTGTCATTACTTGTGAACTGTTAACATATGTTTGTAAACTTTCACCAGTAATTTATAAGGACATTATAGATGTTTTGACACCATCAGAGATAATATATATATGCATTATACTGAGAGTTTCTTACATGTGTGAACATTTCCAAAGAACACTTTGCTTGTAAAGACTTTCTTGTGTGCACTGGAAAGATTTATGTTCTTAGAAAAAGGGTCTAATGACCTGCTTTGATTGGTTCAAAATGTTACAGTTGTTGCTGCTATGTCTGTACCTAATATTGGAGAGTGTAATGAAAGCCTAGCCAGTGTATTTTTCACACTAGTTTGTAACACCAGAGGTGAGTTTGGAGGAGGAGCGGCGGGGGTGAATTTGTACCCACGTGTGTGTACAGTGTGCAGCGTGTCATGATAAATGTCACACCTTAATGTACCGCTTGCTTTCATTTCTTCCTAGTCTCCTTTATATTACTTAGAAATAATAAAACATCACAATCACAATCACAAGACAGTTTGATGAACCATATTCTATACATAATAAAAGTAGGATTTGAGGTGCTGATGTTATTTTTATTAACTGTGTATCATTAATTGTGGATTCATATTTTATGTTTGTCTATACCTGGATTCTGGAATTCTCTCACTTAAAGAATTGAAATCACTGCAGCTACTTGAGGTTAAGGGGAAAGTTGTGTCCTTCACATGTTACTCTGTGAATCATGTCCTTCCTGCTGACCAAATATTTTATTATCACGACTTACGGGGAGGCTACTGATTCCTCTTAACTATGCCAGGAAACAGATGACATCAATGTTACTAATAGGGGATAGGTTGTAGCATAGTGTGGAAGAATTTAACAACCATCCAATACACCATCAAGAGAGTATCTTTTAAAAATGAAAAAAATACTTTATAACCCCACGACAGGAACATGATGACAAGTATAGTATACTGCAACAGATCAAACCAGTCCAGTACAAATTATCAGCAAATCACTGTTTCTGCTGGGCACATAGACTCGACCACCACTGTCCCTTAAGCCCCTTCCACACGAAAGGATAAAAGATGGCGGGCAGACACTGTTACCAACTTTGTGGGTGGGTGGCGGGGGGAAGTAGCCAATGGCTGCCGGGAACTGCTTAATCTGGTAACACTGGTAAAAAGCGAGAGAATTCCACTGTGCCCATGCATACCGTCTTTTTGCCTCTCGTGTGGAAGGGGCTTTACTCTTAGTTCTTGATGTATGCTGAACTCATTTGTATTGAATCGGTGAGGGAAGTCAACTTAAGGGGATAGTAAGTGTTGGTATATTTGGAGCAACTGATCCCTCCAAATGATTCCAAGCAACAGGTCACCAATATTTTCATTTATCTGGTCCTGTTCCCGGGCATATTTGGGAGGAATCCTGGCACACTTAATGTACCAAAAGTGTATTATCCCCATAATGGATGAGGTACGGGAGCACCTTCAACAGCACCAGAGGAACCAAACCTACGGAACATCTCCAATTTTTGTTGGCCATGGATTTCTTGAGGGACACATTTGTTTCACATGAGCCAAACTGTTTATACAGGGAGAAGGTATCTGCTATGAACAATCTTGTGTGCTTCTATGTTGAGGCTCTGCCAGCTGAACACCCATAACAAGATAACATGGACTCTACTGATCATTGTCAAGAGGAGCAAGATGATGCAGGGACAGCCATACAGGAAGAGGTGGGTGATAATAATTCTCTGACTCTAGTTCCCTGTGGTGATGTGGTCAGTACTTTAAAGGTTTTGGCACCATTTTGGTCCAGCTGCTCCCTTTCAATTCTCCTATTATCTCTCATTTCCTTCAATTTCTTTTGTGCTTGCTGTCCCACCTCTCAATCACCTCCCTCTTCCTACACAGTCTTTCAGGTCTAAGGCAGTCAGTCTTCTTTCATCCTCAAATCAGTCAAAATAATCATGGAAATCAGTAAATTAATATTGATGAGAGTAACCACAAAATACTGGATGATGCCATAATTATACAGTACAGTATATTGTAGATTAGGAATGGAATTAGACAGTCTGTGTTACATGATGATATCCTCAGGAGGTTTATTTCACCAATAAGTCGATAAAAAAAACAAAGGATTGAAAGAATATGCTTCAAATTATAGTAATCATGTTATAAAAGGTACATAAATAGCAAGGCAAAGCACAATATGTAGTCAAGTACATAAGAGTGTGAACAGACTTTAAATGTATTTTACAAGATGTGCGTTACATTGGCATAACATGAACCAGGCGCTGCTTATCTCGGTCCTCCATCAAACATCATTTTGCGAGATGTGCGTTAAATTATCAGGGGAATGTTTGGCCAGAACTGTGGGCGATGGAGGGTAGAGATGCGGTCAAATGAGAGTTGTAGTGCTGTTTCCATGGCATGTATTCTTGGAGCAGCCTCACCATAAAGCTCTTTCATCTCACGGCTGCGTCTTACATCCGGGTGTTCCTGGAAGAGTACAATGGAGGAGGAGCCTGGTTAAAGGGAGATTCTCGTTCTAGTGTGAATTGGAGGACTACTGATTCCTCCAAATACCACAAAACAAACAGAGTCATTTTTAGTAATAAGGTGGGGGGGATCTATATACTGGTATAATTTGGAGGAATTGGTAGCCCACCAATTTACAGTAAAATAATAAAAAAAAAAAAAAAATCTCCCCTTAAAGAGCCCTACAATGAAAGACACGGTTTACCTTAGGGACAGAAGTATCTCCATGAGCAGGTGTGGTATTGATGTCATTATCTGGAGTCTCTTCCGTCTGCTGTAACAACACTCTGTACTCTTCACGATGCCTTACACTCTGCTCCATAAATTTGAGGAAGTCGTCGCTTACGTCCATGTTCTCCTCGTCTCTGTCAGGATTGATTGATTGATTGACATTAGGCGCCACAACAGCGAAGGCATATGATGCCCAAGGAAGAAGATGATTGAAAAGTTGGACAGTAAGCACAACAGATGAATAAAAGGGACAGTTGGTGAAGTGAAAGCCCCTTTTAGTCGCCTTTAACGATAAGCAGGGATACTGGGGAGGTATTTGTAGCCCCCTACTCCAGGGTGTGTCTATCAGGAAGAGTCTATTACAGTATATATATAGTTTGTAATCTCTTCACCACAACTCTTTACTACTTGTTAAAATCAGATGATTTAATGATGTCTAAAAATGAAAAAAAATGTGATAGTGGTAAGAATGTCATGTGTTGGTTTGTGTTAGGAGACACTAGTTGTTCTTTCTTCCTTCCCAATCTATGACCAGCACTACAAAAATTCTAAAACTTCTAAAACCAATTATCCAAGTATCTAAAACTAATTATCAATACATGAACAGGGAGACACAAAATAAAAAATAACTAACTCCTGTATTTCCTGACTTTGAAAATAACACTAGGATAATTTGTTAGTGAGGAGAGCATTTAAGAGGGTGATATAATACAGTGTTGTTGGTAAATCTGGAGTACCTCATCAAACTATTCCAACCAAAGTATCAACCAAACTATTCCAAGCAACAGGCCACCATTATTTTTGTTAACCTGGTCCTGTTACCTGGCATACTTTGGAGGAATCAAGACACTCCAAAGTACCCTTAGACAGACTGAACTAGACTACTGTACAAGCAATCTGAAGTAATAATTATTGTGTACAGGAAGTCCTTGCTGTAACATGAATAAATTTAGCACTATTCTTTTAACACAGGCTCAGTAAATCACATAGTGTGTATGGTAATGAATAACAGAAGCCTGGGAAACATATATTGGTGGTCTTCAATGAGTGTAAAATAAAGTGGTGGATACAAGTATTTATTTAATATATTCTCTACTGTTTCTCTTACCCACTCAAGTCCTGTATGTGCATCTGTTGGTTCATTTGGGAGTACAATGTCTCTGTGTCACTCAGGTTGGTCTGTGGTTTGAATGGCTTGCGTTTACGTTTGTTCCGCTTCTGTCTCCATGCTTTGCTCCTCTTCTTGGTGTGTGATGAAGAGTTGGTATTCCTTGGTCTGGTGCCTTGGTGCATGGGTCTGTGTGTCCTGGGTGGTTGGTGGTGCTGTTGATATAATTATAAATCATAACTATTCCATAATACTGTAGAGTACAACAAACACTGATGACAGTCCTGGGATATGTACACTCGCTGACCATAAAATCTAGCCCACTTGAGTCAAAGCCTGAGATTTGGAGCAGGCGGTTTCTGGATGACAGTCATCCCAAAGCCTCCATTGGTTTGAGATGTGTGTGGGTGTGTGTGTGTGTGTGTGGTCTCATGATGGGTTGGTTTGGCTGCATCCAGAAACCGCCTGCTTCAGATCTTGGGCTTCAACTCAGGTGGGCTGGATTTTATGTTAGCGAGTGTACCCATGCTGGGATGGGCATAATACAAGTACTGACCTCCCATACAGTCAAAACCAAGAGTTATATCCATTACCATTACAAGCTGAGTTATTCATTTGGCTGGTGGAGTATTTGTGTACTTTTCACCATTACTTATGGCTCTTGTGAGAAATCTAGATGGACCTAAGCTTCATAAATATGCACAAGTGAAGAACAGCAAATATTGTATTGTAAGATATATACAACATTTGTGTGTGACTGTCCAGTATAGTGGTGTTTATCCTACAATGTTACTTTGTATTATCCTGTGATTCAGTATAAAATTGCTTCTTATTATTTAGGTTTTATGTGGCTTGTTCCATATAACTATACAGTATATATATCACTCATTAAATAAAACTGTACTGAAATGCACATAAAAATATTTACTTCAATATTGTATTTTGTAGAATATGTTTCATATTATTCATTCCATTCTCTAAAGCTGCATGTGACTTTGGACTTTAATCTCCTTGTATATACCGTATACTGTACCACTGCTGCTGACAATATCACTATTCACATCAACCAATACCAGTACAGTACTGTATTGTATCTCAAAATCATACCAGCTGCTAAACCACTGATATTGGGCCGTATGCAAGAACTTTGGTGGGTTTTCCGACTGCATGGTACTGGTACAATGACTCCCTAGACACAATACAGAGCTGTCGTACCGATACCATGCCATTATCAACACCATAGATATTCTTGCAAATGGGTCAGTAACTCACCATAGATGATGACTCCACTGACACACTACAAAGTCATCATACCGGTACCATAGCATCATCAACACCACAAACATTCTTGCATACAGACTATTAACTCACCACAGACGACAGCATGTGTTTTGTGCGTTGATGGACTGCTGTAGCTCTGGTATAAGCATCATAGTGACCCATCATCATCATTGTGTTGTAGTGTTGCCAGAATACTGAGAACCGCTGGTCATTGTACCACATGGCCTCTTCTCCGGTACTCTTAGAGGAATATTTCTTGTTCTGCATCTGAAACAATATGTGTAGCCTATACTTATAGAAGATTGATTGATTTATATTAGGCACCACAACAGTGAGGTCATATGGCGCCTGAGGAACAGGATCCTTATAGAAGAGACATTCAGATACATACATCTTCTAATCAAGTAGTAAAAGGAGCAAATTGCTTATATTAATTTATTTTTAGGTGAAGTTGAATGTTGGTAAAAGTAAGGTGATGATATTTGAGAGAGCAGAAACTGAAGTGATAGACTTTGCTACACCTTACAGAGTGGGAGTACCAACGGGGACGAAGTGTGAGATAACTCTGAGGGGTGAGAGGATGGAGGAAGTGAAGGAGTTTAAGTACCTGGGTACAGTTCTGTGTAAACATGGAAGTATGGAAGGAGAAATTAGGGAGAGAGCAGTGAAGGGTAGACAGGTCATAGGATCACTGGGGAGGATTATGAAGGGTAGAAGTGTGAGTATGGAGGTGAAAAAGGGACTACGAAATAGTATAATCCTGCCAACACTGACATATGCATCAGAGACATGGACATGGAGTAGGGCTCATCAGTCTAGAATATGTGCAGTGGAAATGAGTTACTTGAGAGGAGCATGTGGACTTACTAGGTGGGATGGAGAAAGTAAAGAGAGTGTGTATGAGAGATGTGGTATGAGTGAGAAGACAATTGGTATTGAGTGTGGAGTGGTTGAGAGAGTGAAGCGTAATACATTGAGGTGGTTTGGACATGTGGAGATAATGCAAGGTAAGGAGTTTGTAAAGTTGTGGCACCTGGTGAGAGAGGCAGAACAGAGTGGAAGAGTATGTAAGGCTGTGGCGGGGTAGTTTCCGGAGGGAACGAGGCGTCAGAGCTACAGATACAGTATATAGATTTTTAGGTATAGTGGCAGTTCCATGTGGGTACAGTTATGATCCAAAGTTTTGCCATTGCTATCCCCTTGGTTGGCAGGAAAGCAAAGTCACTATACAGTAAATGATTGGATGAACGATTCGACTAACTGGTGTATCAAGTAAGTAACGAAACAGGGTGAGGTTCACTTTCCACAAACCACGAAGCCAAAGTCATAAAAATGAACCTCACCCTATCTCATTACCAACTCAATTCACCAGTTTGTCCAATGGTCCAGCCTAACTTTAACATGGACTTGGCCTTCCTGCCAGCCAAGGGGATGGTGAGACTTTGGATCATTGTCTACCCTTGTAACTGGTACACTCAGAATTGTTAGTCTTCTTCTCCTGTACCAGTTATCAGTGCTGGCAATTGTACAGTCGGCCTCAGGACTTCGTACACAGAGCATTAGTTAACAGGGGTCTTTATTCTGTACATGCAGTAAGGATAATTCTGCTGACTGATTCATATATTAGCCAAATAACATTACTAGGAAACTTTGGTGTTAGGAAATTAATGCACTCAATTTTCTAGTTGTTACGAACCCTTGATGTCACAGTACTGTATACGAATTCCTGAGGCCGACTGTACATCAATCACAATAAACATTACAAACATTTATTCCAACACAACATACATTCCACTTCGTTGTCTATTCAGGCATATATTAGTAGAGATCTGTGGTCAACATATCTCTCGTTCATTCTATAAAGGGCTTTCAAGTCTCCAACTGTCCCTTTTTTTCATCTGTTATCTTTTTTGTTTACTGTCCCAACTCTTAATCACCTTCTTCCTCGGGCGCCATATGACCTCGCTGTAGCGGCGCCTAATATCTATCAATCAATCAATCAATCAATCTCTCGTTCATGTATAATACCATGTCTACTACTACCACTACTACTGAAGGTCGGTCACTTTCGGCCAATGGAAATCTCAAAGGAAAAAAGATTTGATCATAATAAAATCTCCAAACACTATTACTAAACAGATCCCCTATTAGTAACTTTATGGTTATTTGTGTCTTAGCTTAGTTTGTAGGATTCAGTAGCCCTCCAATTTTAAAGGACCCTGTGGTGTAGTCAGAAAATTGGAGGTAAATGAGTCCTTCAAATATTGCCACGAGACACACACACCTATATGGAAAGAGCTTGCTTCGTGGTATAGTCAGGAGGAATCAGAAGCCTCCAATTCCCATACACGATCACAGGGTCCTTAATTAACATAGGCCTTAATAATAAATATGAAAAAAAAAATGAAAAAATAAGTTTGTATGGACACTCTCTTACAAGATCTCAACCCATTAACAATTCTTACACTTACATTTGATGATATAATGTGTTATTGGTGTGGTATTGAAGTTGTATAGTGTTGGCTCTATGGAAATGTCAATGGAAATATTTTACTACGTTTTGTTTACAAGTCAATTAGTGGTTTCGGAATGTCTCTCTTTCGGCACCTATTTTTTTTATACTGCTTTTGGTGATTTATTTTGGTTTAGACTGTTTTAGTCTATGTATTATGTGTCTTTTTTTCTATAACTGCATGTATAGTATTTTTCTGTCTTTCTTATTTACAATACACAGGAGTGACTGACAAGGCCGAGATGGTCGGTGCGAAGGAAATGGTGGCAAAGGGAAACCCATTCTCAAGGAAGGTATTACTTTTTTTTTATCTAAATAAAATAATGCCATAATATACTGGTTACTGAAAAATTAATGTTGAGTTGATAGACAAATTATAAGAATGATTTAGATGTTGTATAATGAATCGAGGTGAAGTGTGGCAGATTGTATACTATTTTCTTGCAATTTTTCAGTATTTTCACATTGTATTGGTAAGTATTATTAATGCATATGAATATTTATACCATGTAAACAGCTCTAATATCTTTACTGGCCGAAATTTTGGTGACTGGTATGACTATGACTAATACACTTTGGTTTTCACTTTCATTCCATGTACTCATAAAAGAATAGTGTAGAATATATCCTAAATACCAGAATACAGTGCTAAGCCATATATTATGAGTATTTAATTGAGTTAATGAGATATTCATTACATGTATGTGACTGATATGTAACCCCGAAGAGACGGTTGGATAGCACTTTTATTCCATAAATTCGCATAATGATAGTGTGGAATGTATCCTAAATACCATTAAACAGTGCCGAAACATTAAATACTGAGTAATTTCCTATATATAATTATGTATATGTGACCCCGTAAGAAGGGTCAGAGGAAAGCAGCAGTCGTAGTGAGTTGTCTGGGGGGGCTTTGTTGTGGTGTACGAGTGTCGCCCTATTTTAACCTTATTTCCAACGTTCCGGTGCTTCGTAGGGGATCCCAAGGCCTCCAACACTTACTATGAACAGTGGAAGATGTTTAAGAAGAGCGCCACATCGTCGGACGTGAAGAAAAGCCTCCTAAAATGCCTCGATAACAAGAAAGATACGCCCACCCGACTCAAACATCTCAGGACTGTGTTGGGTCAGTCACTATGCAAGGACATTCATGGTGTTGACGATGGTGTAGTACTGGTACGATGGATCCATAGACAAACTACAGAGCCATCGTACCGGTTCCACTCCTCCCATCGTATACACCATGAATGTTCTTGAATATTATTAAGTTATATGTCCCCGTATTTCACTCACGCCATGGATGTTTCTTGAATAATTATGGCCCCCCTTATTTCACTCACTCACACACTTATTATAACCATTTCTAACCCAGTGGTAGTTCCCCAGGCCGCCTCTCGTTGGAGTTATGACCCTAGAGATGTGTTAATAAGGACAGATGAGGTTTATAAGGGGTGATGTGCTGATACGAGTTAACATACAACTTTCACTCATTACATTAACTAACTAACTAACTAACTTACGGTGTTGGTTATTGTGATTCTTTTTGTTGTTGTTTGTTGTTGTTGTTGTTTAGTTCACTTATAGATTTTGTTGTTTAGTTGTTGGGATTCTAATGCAAAGTACATATACACAACTTTCACTAACTAACTAACTAACTAACTTGTGATTAATGTTGTTGTTGCTGTTGTTCACTTGTTGTTTTTGTTGTTGTGGTTTTGTTCACTGTTGTCGGGATCCTAATACAAAGTACATATATACAACTTTCACTAACTAACTAACTTACGGTGTTTGTTATTGTGATTCTTTTTGTTGTTGTTGTTGTTTAGTTCACTTGTTATTTCGTTCACCGTTATCAGGATTCTAATACAAAGTACATATATACAACTTTCACTAACCAACTAACTTACGGTGTTTGTTATTGTGATTCATTTTGTTGTTGTTTAGTTCACTTGTTGTTTTTGTTTTGTTATTATTTCGTTCACCATTGTCGGGATTCTGATACGAAGTACATACAACTTTCACTAACTAACTAACTTACGGTGTTTGTTATTGTGATTCTTTTTGTTGTTGTTATTGTTTAGTTCACTTGTTTTTTGTTGGTTCGTTCACCATTGTCGGGATTCTAATACAAATTACTAGCCCCGGGCTAGTACAGTGGTAATGCGTTGGCCTCGCATCTGTGAGGTCGGCAGATGGAGCCTCACCTAGGTCCGAGAGTTTAAAACTGTTTACTGAGGGGTTACTGCCATGGCTGGGCACCATGGTGGGGAGTTGGGCTGGCCTGGCTGACATTCGGGAGAGTATCTCATCAGAAATAGTGCCAGAACTGAAACCCTGCGACTTTAACTTTAACTTTAACAATTTTCACTAGCTTATGGTGTTTGTTATTGTGATTCTTTTTGTTGTTGTTTAGTTCACAGTTGTTGATTCTAAGTTGTATTTAATTTAGTACCAGTAGGTGACCAATGCCTGACCTAATAATTATGATGTAACTAGTTAATATATTCTGACCTCAGTGACCTGATCTGGCATAATCTGACCCTGACCTGACCAAATACAACTTAGGTATCTAATCTGACCTGACATAACTTAGCCTGAATTTACCTGACCTGACCTGAATCAACCTAACTCAGCTTAATCTAAAATGACATAACCTGCCCTGATATGACCTGACCTGACTTAATATAACTTGACCTAAACTAACCTACGATTTGCTGATAGTCATCTCCTGAATTAATACAATGACTGTTAAGGAGAGATCCTTTTGTTGGTGAATTGGAAGGTCTCTGATTCCTCCAAACTATGCCACAAAACAGATCCCCTATTATAGTATTTTCAAAATATACTGAGCGCTGAGGCGTTGGCTGTTGGGAGGTTTTTCCCTCCCGCAATGCTGCCAAATCAGACCAATACACTTCACTCACTCTCTCATATCAGCTATTTACTGATGCTAAATTAATCTAAATTAATACGTATACATTTACTTCACTACTAAGGCCATGTAGGTATATGAAAGTATCATTCACTTCTCATATTAACAATGATAATATATATATGTATCACAACACTGGACAGAATATTTTTCAGACGTTGTCAGTGCACCAAGGGTGAGTGTATTTAGGTATAAGTGTATAAGCTCCACCTGTCAACTCAGGTCACTACCGTCACTTTTACTCTGGCTACCACTGAAGATGGAGCAGCACATCTGCTACTCACTATCATGTTTTACATAGTAGAGAAAGAGAGAACTTATTTATAATGTAAATAAGTACTATTTAGAAGGGAAAGCAAATAGAGGACCTATCACTGCACCATCACGAGCAGTGGTGGTGAGGAATAAAAGTCGAAACAAACGAAAATTTATGTTGTATCCTCAGAAAAGTGTCCCATTTATAATACAACATAATGTGTCAACAGAAAAGGAAAGATTTACTTCTATATTTTGTTGTTAACGGCAAGCGATATATATAGGCAACAGATGAGAGAGAGAGAGAGAGAGAGAACAGGCGGTGGGTTAGTGAGGGCTGGCTGTCATTTTTAATGAGGATCTAATCCCATAATTGTCCAGACGAGATCTGGCAACGTAGCAGTCAGGTAAATCTCGGAAGTGGCCAACGCCTTAGCGCTCAGTATATTTCAAATAGACTATAGTACCTCTGAGGGCGTCTAATCAGTCTTCTGGCATAGTTAGGAGGAATCAGTACCCTTCCAATTCACCAACAAGAGAATCTCCCCTTAGACACTAATAATTATACAGTAGATAAATATAACTGCTTGAGGTAATGCGGTATCATTTATATAACAGTAATACATAATGTGTGTAGTTGATATCACAAATCTCTATCATTCCTAACTTTGTCATTCTTACTGATACTGTTTGATTAATTATCATACGAGTGAAGTATTTTTGGTACAGTTTAGGCTATATTGGCAAAAAAACAGGTTGAATTGAAATATAAACTTAATTAGTCCAAGTTTGTGTATTTACATTTCTGGAACTGAAATGATTTGTAAATGACCAATAGTTGACCAATTTTTTGTATATATTTACATTTTTGAACTGAAGTGTAATAATTATTTGTCCATTTCTTGGTACTCATTATAATCTGGTACTCAATTTTCATTTTGCTGTATTGACTTGTATCCGTTCAGTAATTTTATCCATCATCTTGTACAGTCACGGTCACAAGTTCTGCATCACCTTCCAATGAAATAGCCCTGAGAATTGGTGGTGTGTGTGTGTGTGTGTGTGTGTTTTTTTTATTCCGACACTGGACATATACCGTGGCCCAGGTCAACTATGGGGCCATATGTAAGAAGATTTGTGGTGCATACGATGGCGTGGTACCGGTACAATGGCTCCTTAGACCAATAACAGTGCCGTCGTACCGGTACCTCACCATCGTCAACACCACGGATGTTCTTGCATACTTATTGGTTCATAAAATTCAGGGCCGTATGCAAGAACAGTCATGGTGTTGACGATGGTGTGGTACTGGTACGATGGCTCTGTTGTTTGTCTATGGAGCCATTGGACTGGTACTACACCATCATCAACACAATCAGCGTTCTTGAATACAACCCACACTCTCACAGCTCACTCTCAATTCACCCAGTGCAGGACTTTTAACTCTGACTTTACAATCTTCAGGGGGAAATTTTGTGTTGATAAATCTGGATCAACTTAATCCTCCAAACTATTCCAAGCAACAGAACACCATTATTTTTTCTTTTCTGGTTCTGTTTCCTGGCATACTTTGGAGGAATCAAGGCACTCCAATGTAACAAAAGTGAATTACCCCCTTAATACTAAATACTCTGTCTTATTTGACCTGTTACAATCCTGTTTTCATTGCATTATTGAATTGATGAGAGTAAAGGTACACTTGCAATACACAATTCCTAGCCCACCCGAGTTGAAGCCCGAGATCTGAAGTAGGCGGTTTCTGGACGACAGCCCACCCAAACCATCACGAGGCCACACACATTTCGAACCAATGGAGGCTTTGGGTGGGCTGTCGTCTAGAAACCACCTGCTCCAGATCTCGGCCTTCAACTCAGGTGGGCTAGGGATGATGGATTACGAGTGTACCAATATTATCTTCTATATCCTGTTACAGTATTATTTTTTTCTTTTTACATTATTGACTTGATGATGGTAAAGGTGTCCGGTTCTGTCTTATATAACCTAATACAGTACAATATATTTTTTTGTATTATGGCCTTAATGATATTTAAGGTATTGGTACTGTCTTCTATAACCTGATACAATATGCTATTATTATTATTTTTAAATATTGAATAGATGATGGTAAAGATGTTGTACCAAATGACTTACCTAGACCATTCTTATATAACTTGTATAATACTTATTTATTTTCATTATTGAATTGATGATGGTAAAGATGTTGTGCCAAATGACTTACCTAGACCTATATAACCTTGTATAATGCTTCTTTATTTTCACTATTGAATTGATAATGGTGAAGGTATACCGTACTGTCTATTCCTACAGATAACACTGATGCTGGGGAACTGAAGGCTTTCCTCGAGGCAAACTTCAGCCCAGTCTTTCATATTTTCTATGAAGCGTTCATCACATTTGAGGGAAATCTCAAGCAAAAGGGTAAGTCTTACAATGTTGGCTACCTTATTGAAATTCCTCCTGATTTATTTTACTACTCTAAACACAATATAAACACACTATGAGTACAATTCTGGTGTGAGACATTGTGGATACTGAAAATTAGCTTGTGTATTCCCGAGACATCATGACTTGTACCGATCGTTTAAAGACCCTGTGATCGTGTATGAGACTTGGTGGCTTTTGATTCCTCCTGATTATGCCACGAAACAAGCTCTTACAATATAGATAGTGTTTCGTGGCAATATTAGAACTCATCAACCTCCAATTTTCTGACTATACATCTTGGAGTCCCTTAAAGAACCATCAAACCCCTCTTGCTACATTTTTTTTTTTTTTTTTTTGTACCGTACATGTCTCATTAGTGTTTAGCAGTGAAGTCTAGCTGATCTGAAAACCAATGAGAGTAACCATCTCAAATTACCTGACAGTGGCAACTCTTGACGGCAAGTTTTAGAGTTCTAGAGAAAAAGGATTTTTTTTTTTTTTTTTTTTTTTTCTCTCCTATCTTTTCAAATGATTATTCATCAATATAATACTGTGTTTCTAATGTCAACAGTCTAGCCAATCTGAATACCAATGAGAATAACCATCTCAATTTGCCGGACAATGACGACTGTTGATGACAGTTTTAGCACTAGAATAAAAGGAAGTTGTGGTGTTTTTCAAAGGATTCTTCTTCTGTAAGATAACAAATGTTAGAAAATATATGTTTAATAAAATTTAAATTAGCAAATTATGTTATATAGGTAAAGTGAACTACGGTAGTTTCATACATTAATTCCAAGGTGTTATGTGTGGTTTAGAGGGTAATACACTTTTGGTATATTGGAGTGCCTTGATTCCTCCAATGTATGCCAGCCAGGAAACAGGACCATTGAACAAAAATAATGGTATCCTGTTGCTTGGAATAGTTTGGAGGAATCAGTTGCTCCTGATTTACTACCAACACTGTAATAATATCCCCTTAAATCCTAGTTTACAATTATTTGATGTTGAAGTGTACTAATGACTCCCAATTGATCAGCTCAATAAAATAACTGTCTTTTTGGTTGAATGTATTGTGTATAGTGAGAGAGAGAGCAGTAAACTTGAGGGATGATAGCGTATATAGTGAAATATAACAATACATAAAATATACTGTATCTTGTATTTTTCGTCAGGAATGTTTACAGTACAAAGGAGTCACAGAGTTGGCTGTAGTACCTGTATAATTATGGAGGGCAGCAAATGTGTATATGTCAGGGATAACAATAAATAAAACATATTGTATCTTGTATTTTGTCAGGAACATTAGCAGTACAAAATAATCACAAGGAGGATCTAGAGTGTTCCCTGTATATATGTTTCCCTTGTGTATATTTAGAGAGAGCAGTCAATGTGAAGAATGATAGTGTGTATATTTAAGGGATAATGAATATAACATATTGTATTTTGAATTTTCCCAGGAATGTTTGCTGTACAAAAGAGTCACAAGGAGGACTTAAGAGTATTACTTATATGTTTCCCTTATGTATAGTGAAGGAAGGCAGAAAATGTGTGAAATTACAGTGTGTATATGTGTGAAGGATTTCAAAATTTTATGATAAATGAAACCTATCTTATATTTTGCCAGGAACGTTTGCAGTACAAAAGAGTCACAAGGAGGACCTAGAGTGTTCCCTGTATGTATTGGACCGCCTGCTGTGCCTGCTGCCAGAGAGGTTTGAGAAGAGATGGCAGTGCAACGCCCTCACACACATATTCAAGAAGATCCTCCACCCTGGGAACATCGTGCGGCTTCGTCGGGATGCCATGCGGTCAGTGCCTGCCTTACCGAGCCTCTCACGGCCATATGCGAGAATATGCATGGTGTTGATGATGGTGTGGTACTGATATGATGGCTCTGTAGTGTGTAGTGTATCTATCAATGCCGTACCATCATATGCAAGAATATTGGTGCTGTTGTTGATGGTGTGGTACCGATACGATGGCCAGATCTGTAGTGTATCTAAGGAGTCATTGTATCAGTACTGTACCATTGTATGCAAGAATATTGGTGCTGTTGTTGATGGTGTGGTACTGGTACGATGGCACTGTACTGTGTGAAGGGAGTCATCGTACTGACACTATGCCATCATATGCAAGAATATTAGTGGTGTTGACAATGATACAGCAACGATACTATGGCTCTGTAATGCGTCTAGAGAGTCATCGAACCGGTACCATACAAGAATATCCGTGGTGTTGACGATGATACAGCAGCGGTACGATGGCTCTGTAATGCGTCTAGGGAGTCATCGAACCGGTACCATACAAGAATATCCTTGGTGTTGACGATGATACAGCAACGGCACGATGGCTCTGTAATACATCCAGGCCCTAGGGAGTCATCGAACCGGTACCATGCCATAGTATACAAGAATATCAGTGGTGTTGACGATGATACAGCAACAGTACGATGACTGTAATACGTCTAGGCCAGTCATCATACCATTACCACACCATCATAAACACCAAGAGTCAATATCATAGTCATTCTGGTTTGTTTCATTCATCCACAATCACACTTATTCATCTTCATTATTTTAAAATGCCTCACTATCTACATTCACAAAATTTATCAAGCAGTTTTAATAATTACAATCATTACATAATCTAGTCACCAAATTCATCACATAATACAGTCATAAATCATTTAATCAGTTCAGTTTCTTTCATTGGGATGCTTACAAATCACTGGGAACAACTATGCAATTGGTTTCATGATGTGTTCTTGCATATGACCTTCACTACCATATCTCTCATATCATTACCTTATTTAAACCTTATCTCACTTTATTCCCTGTATCTCGCCTTATTCCCTTTACTATGACTTATCCTATTTCACCTTTTGATACACAAATTTTTCATGATGTGATTGCAATATTATTTATGGCAAAAATGTTTAGTTGAATGGTTGTTTGTGGGTTGTTAATAATACACACACATACATTTTAAATACCGTGTGTACAGTTCTTAATAATACACACATATTTTAAATATTGTGTATACAGTTGTTAATAATACATACACACACATTATAAATACCATATGTATTGTTAATAATACACACAAATACATTATAAATACCGTATGTATTGTTAATAATACACACATATAAATACCATGTGTACAGGTTGTTAATAATGTATAATTTCTACGTACAGTCTGTTCGTCATTTGGTACACCCTCGTCGGGGATTCCAAGACCCCAGAGATGGACCGCATGTTTGCCTCGCTGGTGCCTGGCTTCCCCACACCACCACCCGCTGCAGTACCCGCCGACCTGGGCCACGGGGGTGTGACCTGCCTTGAACCCTCACCAGTCATACCACCATCCAGTACAGAGAAGACGCCACCTGACGACCTATCATCTTACTTCCTACGCTCACTATTAGACTATATGGTCACACAGGTTAGTTTTCTTACCCCACTATTAATGTATGTGTTAGGATGTCATTTATTTACTTATGGTCACACAGGTTAGTTTTCTTACCCAACTATTTATGTATGTGTTAGGGTGTCATTTATTTACTGATTATTCCTACACTCACTACTGAATGATAATTATGGGCACACAGGTTAGTTTTCCTGGCCACTAATATATTTTTATGGGTGTTATATATTTACTGATTATTCCTACACTCCTACTATATACTCTATTTTCTTGTTCTCTAGGGTATCATTTATATACTGATTGTTCCTACACTCATTACTAGACCATAATTATGGTTACATAGGTCAGTTTTCTTGCCTAAGTTCTTGCCCACTACAGTACTGTGTATTGGGTTAAGGAGATACTGTATTATACTTTGGTACATTGGAGTGCCTTGATTCCTCCTCCAAAGTATGTCAGGAAACAAAAACCAATGAATAAATATAATGGTATCCTGTTGCTCGGAAGAGTTTGGAGGAATCAGTTGCTTCAGATTTACCACTAACAACACTGTACTGTATACCCCGTTATTTAGAATGCTACTGATTCCTCCTAACCATGCCAGGAAACAGACTACCTAAGCATACAATAATGGGATCTGTCTCATTGCATTGTTTAGAGGAATGAGTAACCTTTGAATTTATTAAAATAACCAGTTATAATGTACTGTACACTTTTTTATTAATACAAAACTATTGCTATTCATTTTTTCTCTGTAATATGTGCTGTGTTATTCTTTATGAGATTGACTTATTCTTATTTGTAATGGAAAATAATTTGTATATAACAGTAGGTCCTCAATATAAGGTGAATTGATTTATCACAAATATCCTGTTAACACAGGCTCAGTTAATCACTTAATTAGTGTGTACTGTATGGTAATGAATAACAGAAGCCTGGGAAAGCATATATTGGTGGGCTTTAATGAGGAATTGAGTGTAAAATGAAATGCTGGATACAAGTATTGGTATTTATTAATCGTATATCCAGGGCCTACATTATGTTGGTGCAGAATGGAATGTTACAAATGTTATGTGTTTCCATATACAGGTGCGTCGTGTAGAGTGGCAGGACAAGAATCAACAAACACGTACCTTCTCCTACCTCTTCAATATGTTCAGGATGTGGTATATGCCTCACATCTTCCCAAGCTTTAATTCTGCAAACTCACTCTACAAACCAAACCTAGGTAAGTCAACTTGTCAGGAAGGAGTTAAGGAGACATTACATACTTGGTACATTAGAGTGCCTTGATTCCTCTAACATATGTCAGGAAACAAGTCCAGAATAACAAAAATAATGGTGATCTGTTGCTTAAAATAGTTTGGAGGAATCAATAGCTCCAGATTTACCAACACTACTATCCCCTTAAGGGTAATATTTTGCTATCTTGGCAAATGGTGAAGAAAATCATTGACACACCTTATATGATAAACCTAGGCAGTATATACAGCTTCTGCGTGGGTGTTGAATGCCTTCAGAAGTGGACTTGAATAGATGAACAACAGGCAGCATTGAGTAAAATAAATGCTTTAGTAATTATTGGTTTAAAGATGTGCCACCACAATTGTTAAGGTGTCAAGGCTAGAGAGAAGATTTTCATAGCACATAGAAAGAATTTGTGATACATATATGTATTACAGAACTGTACCAGTGTCCAATGCTACTGTATTTTATAGGATTGCTGTGGAAACCATTGATATAAAACAAAATAATACTCAACTACTATGGGTACTTGTCTTTGGTTAGTGTCAAATACTTGGCATAAAAGTATTCATATGTTTATTGATTTTTAGTAGTCCTACTGTAGTAAGGTATTAACAGTAGAGATCTTTTCCTGTTATACATTAGGAGTGAATATCTTTGATGGTGGCTTTTGCTACATAAAGAAATACTGTATAATGGTAATAATTGCACATTGTTGCCATTCTTGTAGAGTTGCCAGAACTCCGTAGCAGTCCAGGACCGAGTTTGTACGGTACATGTCAAGTGGCTGTGGTGGAATGGGTCCGTAAGTTTGTTGTGTCTACATCACAACGCAGTGGACAGTCTGTATCATCAGCCGGGTAAGTTGAACAGTTGTTAGTCTATTAATCTGAAGCTCTGATGTTACTTTCTATCCAGGATATTCAATTATCCTGCCAGGACAGAATAGTCTCCAATCGTCTCTGTGAACTGACAATATTATCTTACATTTTTCCTCCAAAAGGCCACTAAAAGGGGCTTTCACTTCTCCAACTGTCTCTTTTTTTTAATCTGTTACCTTTTATGCTTACTGTCCCATCTCTTAATCAACATCTCCATCGGGCGCCATATGACCTCGCTGGTGCCGCTCCTAATATCAATCAATCTTACATTCCTTCTTGATTTCTCACTGTCATGTATTCATCAACTTAGCCAGCCCAGCCAACTGTTTCTAAAGTGCTGAAAGGACTTGTATTGCTGATTAAAAAACTGGATTGTACTTATTACTCCAAACTGCTAAAGGAACACATTGCCTCAGTACCATGGTTTGGAGGATATCACTAATTTCAAATTGACCACACTGCCAGACAGTTTTAAAACCAGTCGATCAATCAAATATACTGACTATTGCATATGACAAACCTCTTTGAGGGACCCTGTGATGTAGTCAGAAAATTGAAGGTAAAAGAGTTTTTCAAATATTGCCACGAAACACCACCAGTACGGAAGGAGTTTGTTTAGTGGCATAGTTAGGGGGAATCAGAAGCCTCCAAGTTTCATACATGATCACAGGGTCCTTAATACAGTTGTTGTGGTTGTAGGGAGGAGGATGGTCGTCGATCAGGACACAGTGATGCCCCTGAAGCCACCACTAGTGACCAAGACTCCATCACATCAGCCTTCTATGTTAAGTAAGTCTTTCACAATCTCTCTTCACTCAGTAACCAACAGTTGTGAATAAAACAGTACTCTACTTCCTTATCTATTTAACGATTTTTTCATATCTGGGGAATGTACAGCGGTGGACATAGGTTTCAATACACCTATGGGTAACGCAAACAAATTGCTGTCTAATGTTTTCACATTTTCATAATTATGATGTTATTGTTTTGAATAGTGAGTAGCTGCTTGTAGTAAACTAGAAGATGGTGTGTGTGTTTGTGTGTATAGTAAATTAGATGTTTCTTAACTTATTTATTGGAAAGTTTCTTAGCTAACAAGTTGAGGGAAGCTGTCAAATGTTTACATGAGTCACTCCAATGTGGATGATTATTATTGTCTACCACTGTATGTGCCAGAACTTTGACCTTGAAACTTGCCCCTGTTATAAAAATTAAGTTTGGTATAATGTTCAGGGGGATGGAATAACAGTAATTTGTGTAAGTGTATCTTTTATTATTTATTAAAGGATAATAAAGGTGCAGCTAGGATACTGTACCTCCTAAATTGTACAGTAGAAGTGCTCAAAAATAGAATACTGTAATAGAAATTTGTGCAAGTGTACCTATTATTATTATTTATTTAGGGATAAAGATGCAGCTGGGTAACTCTACCTCCTAGATTGTAGAGGTATTCATTGTTTACCTTGTGTGTGTGTGTGTGTTAGTGAGGAGAATGGTTCAGGAGAGGAAGGTGTGTTGGTGCGTGAGATGCTCTTCTCATCAAGGGACAACGTCAACTTTATACACGAACTGTTCCGTCAGTCCCTCTGTCTCAGCTTCCGGTATGCCGCCATCATGAAAACGGTCATCTTCACATACAAGGACTGGATACAAATGAATGTAAGTTAAAGGCAATTTTTCTTCTCATTCTTATGGATTTGGTGACACTAATAGGAATAGTAGGTTAAGGGACCCTGTGATCGTATATGATACCTGGTGGCTTCTGATTCCTCCAGACTATGTCATGAAACAAGCTCCTTCAATGTAGGTGATATTTCATGGCAATGTTTGAAGGACTCGCTGACCTCTAATTTTCTGACTACATTACGGGGGTCCTTAATCACTTGGAGACATGCTGGGAATGAAGAGGGAAGCAAGTTTTATGCTTGTTTGTTTATCAGTGTTTTTGGGGCATATTTTGGGTTGGCAATATTGAATGGAAGAGGCCTGTGTGTGTGTGTGTGTGTTTACATGTTTGTGTATGCTTTCCTTTTATTTTGCCATATGCATGTACAGTCTCTCCAAAAAGTATCGGTCCACCTAGTCATGACGTTTCTGGAAGTGAACATTAAGTCACATGGGCAGCATTATCGGTTGGGTTAGTAATCATGACTGTGAGTTGCCACCATTCTCTCATCATCACACATTAAATACTGTTACTGTTGAAGTGCTGTATATCACATAAAGATGACAAAATGGATGGAATGGGATCTTGAATTTGAATTCATGGAAAGTAATGCATCTTATTTAACATGACAGGCCAGAGGAATGGCTTGACAAATAGGGATAAATTAAATGGTGCTTAATTTTGTGAAATAGGTCTCAGTCGATTTGCTTATTATGAGATAGGCTGATGAGTCATATAGTGACTTGGAAGAAATATGAATCATTATTTGAATCACAATAAAAGTGTTCGCAGTAATGGCATCTGAACTACAGGAGTACCAACAAAATGCAGGCGTCACTGTAAAGTATCACAATGTTTGGCCATAGTGCCATATTGTTTCCATGTGAAAGTGGCCCCATACTTTTTGGTGAGAGTATACAATATCTTGACAAGACTCAGGTTAATAATGCTTAGTATTTTCTTAAATGACTTCATTATATAGAACCTAAGGGGATAGTATTATTTTGGTACATGGAAGCAACTTGATTCCTCCATAATATGCCAAGAAACAAGACCGGATGAACAAAAATAATGGTGTCATGCTGCTTGGAATTGTTTGGAGGAATCAAAACAAAATTGTCATAGATTAAAAAATTATTACATTTTGTTAAAGAACTGCATGTAGGACCTATATTATTGTTAATTAAGAGGAGATTCTTTTATTGATGAATTGGAAGGTCTGTGATTCCTCCAAACTATGTCACAAAACAGATTCCCCATTAGTACCATTGAGGGCGTCTAGTTTGTGGCATAGTTAGGAGTCGGTAGCCTTCCAATTCACCAACAAGAGAATCTACCCTTAAATTTAGCGTCTCTGTTTACGTTACAATTTAAATTTGTTTCTTAGTTTGTTTTGTTTTCCTTAGTTTTATCAATGCATCATTAACCAGGATGGGATACACTGGAATGTAAGTGTTTATACAAGTTAAGTAATTTTGTATTACACCCTAACAAATAATTATATAGCAATTACATTATGTAGTATACCAGGAAACAGGATCAGATTAACAAAAATAATGGTGGCCTGTTGCTTGGAATAGTATGGAGGAATTAATTGCTCCAGATTACCAACAATGCACTACCACCTTAATTAAGGACTCTGGGATCTTGTACGAGAATTGGTGGCTTCTGATTCCTCCTGTCTATGCCATGAACCAAGTTCCTTCAATATAGGTGGTGTTTCATGACAATATTTGAAGGACTCACTAACCTCCAATGTTCTGTCTACATCACGGGAAGAATTTTTTGCTGGTGAATTGGAAGGTCTCTGATTCCTCCAAACTATGCTAAGAAACAGATCACCTATTAGTATCAGTAGGCCCTTGATATAAGATGCTTAAATTTAGCACATATATCCTTTTAACACAGGGTCAGTAAATCACTCAGTGTGTATGGTAATGAGTAACAGAAGCCTGGGAAAACATATATTGGTGGTCTTTGATGAGGGACTGACTGAGTGTAAAATGAAGTGATGGTGGATACAATTATTTATTCATTGTATATCCAGGTTCTACTGTACTGTACTCTGTTATCCTGTGTTATCCTATGCCATCCCACCCTCCCTACATTTTCATGCATTCCACACCCAGTATTGTGTGTGTCTGTGTGTGTGTGTGTGTAGAATTCCTATATTTGTGTATTGTCACCCTCTTAGAGAAAATTGGCAAAAGTAATTTATTGTCAATATCTAGATTACTGCTTAAATTGCATCTCATAGTAGGATTCAAATAATATAAGTGAAAAAAGTGACCTAGGCAATTTGTTTATGAAGTTAAGATATATATTGTACCTACGCATTTTCAAAGTGTTGCCATGACAGTACTGAATTAATACTGATATTCTGTACTTGTTTATAAACTTAGACACCTGAGATGCCAAATATTAATAGAAAAAATGACTTAGACAGTTTGTTTATGAAGGTTACAATATATTCCATACCTACTCATTCTCAAAGTGTTGCCTTAACAATACATACTGATATACTGTATTTGTTTTTAAATCTAGACAACTGAGATGCCAAATATGATTATAAAAATACTGATATACTGTACTTGTGTGTATACCTAGACCCCTGAGATGCCGCCCTTCATGTTGGAACCAGTGGAAGGAGGTGGTGTTGGTGTTAGAGAAGAAGCTGCATCACCTCAGGACAACACCAGTGCTCAACGACGTCTTCGTAATGAGTCTTACCTCGGTGCCCTCAATAGGGACATACACATCAGAGCTGGACTACAGGTGATGGAACATTTTATTTGGTTTGATGGTGTCAGAAAGTTAATTTTTCTTACTTTTAATTTTTTTTCCTTTTATTTTCCTTTTGTATTTCATTATATATATATATTTTTTAATGGAATAAAATAGGAAAGGCAAAGTTGCTCACTAACAGAGGTGCTGTGTAGGGTATCAAGAGTAGACGACAGTGTAAGGTTACTAATTAAAAGGATAACTTTCCTTTCAATCTCATCAAGCACTATTGTTGTTGTTGTTGTTTGAGATTCCTCACAAATTTTAAAGGCTCCCATACATGATTGCATAAACATGGTGATTGTGCAAACATATCCAAAGTGTGTGGGTATGATTGAAAGATTGTGCAAAGAATTGAAAATTATTTAAAAAGGTCCAACATGGTTTGATATTTTACCATCAATCATGACACTTGTATAATCATGAGTGACGGTGTGTGACAATGATTGGACAAACACGTTAGTCTTCCACCACCAGCCATGGAGAGTACACCGGACACTCAGGAGCCAATCCTTCATCCACACCTTTCTTTTCCTTTTCTTCTTTGGTTCCATGCTCTCTAGGGCAAGGACAATGGCAATACATGCAGCCTACTCATCTTGACTGGATGAATCACATACAACAACTGATGATTGTACAATCTCATTACTAGTATGTGGCCAAAACTAATTATTGAACAGTTTGCACAATCATGATTGATAATGTATGGGGTCCTTAAGAGCAGTACCTGTACTCAATGAAGGGACAGTATTAAATCCACTCCAGCACTCGACCTGGAGACATTCTAAATTTTAAAACCATGATGGTTCTCTAAAAGGTTTATTCTCTGGATGTGATAGTTTTCAGTCAAATCACAAGTGCAGCAAGTGTGTTCCTGCTAAAATTATTACCAGACAGACACACACACAGATATTACTCATAATAATTATAGTAGGATAATAACTCTGTATGAAACATTTACTTGGACAATACCTTTCCCTTTCCATCCCATACAGAATCAACAACATGTTACCTTAACTATTGTGTTGCTGAAAAAATAATAAATGAATCAATCCCATATAGAATCACGAGCACATGACATTAATTGTTGTGTTGCTGAAAAAATAATGAATTAATCCATCCCATACAGAATGTAGTGCAGGTGTTCATCACAAGTGCAGCCAATGTGTTCCTGCTTGAAGTATCACCAGACTATCCCCGCCTACTGGATGAACAGGTGGAGGTGTGTAAGCATGTACTCAACATATACCGCTACATGGTTATGAACACCAGGATGGAACAGAAGACTTGGTATGTATTATTTCATATTTGCTACTTAAGAGACTCTGTGATGTAGTAAGAAAATTGGAGGTAAATGAGTTTTTCAAATATTGCCACCAATTGTCACCACCTATATGGAAGGAGCTTCTTTGTTGGCATAGTCAGGAGGAATCAGAAGCCTTCAATTCTCATACATGATCACAGGGTCCTTAATATTTTACTGCTACTTCACTTCCATTCATACATTTTTTTAGATTACCTGAATATACTATTGTATATTTTTATGCTTGATGGTCTAGCTTATCTCTCATTTTCTTTGTCTATCTGTATGGCTGTGTATCTATATACTCTTATCTCTGTATGCTTGGCTAAATAACTAGTGGTCTTTCAGTCTAGCTGTAAGGCACTACTGTACATTGTCAGCTTATATTTCTTTACCTGTCTATATGTCAGTTCATCTATGTTTGTCTCATTATCTATTTACCTACTTATCTTTGTATCTAGAGGTCTCTCAGTCTATATGTCTGTTCATTTATATCTGTCTCTTTATCTATTTACCTACTGTACCTATCTTCGTGTCTGGAGATCTCTCATTCGTGCCATATGACCTCTCTGTTGTGACACTTAGTATCAATCAATCCATCAATCATTCTCTCAATCTATAGGTATAGTTCAACACATTCTCAGGCAACTTTTAACACTGATATAGTATTCTCTGTGTCTTGATATTCCAGTGAGCTCTTGAATCTTTTTGCTGTTTTTGACGAGCTTCAGTGAAATTTTATGAAATGAACGTGAATATTGACAGAAAAGATGCAGTGTATTATCAGGAGAGCACTACTGCTATTATGCATTGGTTTTGCTATCTCGGGTTACATACACACACACAGAGTCACACACACACACACACCCACACACCACACACACAGTCACAGTCACACACCACACATATACAGTCACACACACACACACACAGTCACACACACCACCACACACACACACCACCACACACACACACACACAAAAAAGGAATTTGTATCATGATTTATATTTATTTATTTTTGTATTTATCATTATTAGGGAGCAGCTGTTGGTGGTGCTGCTACACGTGACGTCTCAAACACTGTGCGGCCGACCAACCACACACAAGGAGGACTCACTCGGGGGAAGGTTTGCATCGGCACTCTTCCAGGTCTGTACCCCTCCATACCTTTGTTTATTACCCACTCCAATGTTTTATTTTTATTTTATTTTTCACATCGACGATTATAATGCTTTTCCTCAATTTTTTTTTTTTTTTTTTTTTTTTTCCATTTATTTATTTATTGATTTATTTATATTATTGTTATTATTATTATTATTATTATTATTATTGTTATTATTATTATCATTATTATTATCATTATTATTATTATTGTCTGTTTATTTATTATATTTATTTTTTCATTTATATGTTTATTTTTATAATTATTTATGTTATTTTTATTATTATTTTTCTTAATACAGTATTATTATTTTATTATTATTATTATTATTATTATTTTTTTTTTTTTTATTATGCTGTAGATTGGTTGGTAACAGATGACAGAGTTAAATGAATTATGTTCTCACTCGGGGTAAGATTTGCATCAGCACTATTTATGGTCTGTCTACACCACCACTAACTGATGACACAGAGTTACATTTTCACTCGGCTCCATTGTTATTTTTGCATTTTTGTGTTTTGTTTTGTTTTTGTGTGTGTGTTTTTTTTTTTTTTTTTTCAGATCAGAGGAGTTGACTGATTAAACTGGATGATGCTTATAATCTGATCTCTTTGCAGCTTTAATTATTTATTGTGTTTTTATTTTATATTAGGATAATCTATAGCTCTGTTTTCCTTATTGTTCAACCCTTTAATCATGTGTGCCTATAAAATGAGAGTCAGCTAAGTAGATAGATAGCTAAGTAGATAGGTAGATAAGTAGATAGATAGATAGCTAAGTAGGAATGTGTCTAAATATGAATTGGTGTTTTTATTTCCAACAAAACTTACTGTCCTTCTTCAATGTATTTCCCCCTCACCGGTTGTTTCATTACAGACTTTGATAGTGTCGTGGATCAAGGCTAACCTGAGTGTGTCTATATCTGGTGATCTGTGGGACCAACTGCTGCTCACACTCTCATCACTCACACACTGGGACGAACTCATCAAGGAGTGGGCGGTTAGTACACTACAGTAGACGCTCCTTATAACATCATTACATTTAGTACTATTCTTTTAATTAACACAGGCCCAGTTAGTTGCTTATTTATATACACTAAACCCTCGATATAACATGATTACATTTACTACTTTCCTATTAATACAGGCCCAGTAATTCACTTATATAATATACAGTAGACCTTCCTTATAACATGATTACGTTTAGCACTATCTTTTTAACACAGGCTCAGTAAATCATTTTGCTGTATTCCATAAACTATTATATGCATGTACAGTAATAAGCTCCGCCTATCGCTCTACATTCCACACAAGAAATAATTACTGTTGTGAGTGTGTATAATTATAGTCTCTCTGGTTCCCACAATGTATCGTACAAAGTGAAGTGCTTTGGTAAATTAGTTGACTATAATAATGCCATCAGAGAGTATCAGTGAACATTGCTCATTGTAGTAAATTCCACACAGGATTTTATTACAAATGTGAGTGAGTGTGTATATAATTATTATATAGTCTCCCTGATTTCTGCAGTGTACTGTACAAAGTGAAGTACATTGTTATTAAGGGATGACTAAGAATAACTGAGACAACCAAGGAGAGTGACACAGTATTGTCACCACTCCGGCCGAGAAGCTCACACACACACACACACACACATTTCATAATATACACTTGTGAAAATATTGTAGAATTGTTAATTGATGTGATTATAATGTTTTGTGTCTCATTTCCTGTAGTTGAACGTCAATTTTAAGTGATGTGATTTTTTACAGTGTTTTGTATTTAATATCCCACTTTAGGACCAGTGTTAAGTGATGTTATTATTACAGTGTTTTGTGCCTAATATATTATAGGTAAAGGTTGATGTGGAGTGATGTTATTATTATTACAGAAAACCCTGAATAGGATGACAGAAAGGAATAATAACATCTGTACCATTAACTGTATAGGGACTTACATAAGAAGTATAGTAGAAGGTCAGTGTGAATTGATGTTATTATTATTATTATAGAAAACCCTGGACACCTTAACCCGTGTGTTGGCTCGTCATGTGTACGGTCTGGAGCTGAACAGTCTTCCCCTCGAACGCATCACTGAACGCAGACTCATCAAGCGAGGCACTAAGCTCATGTCAGGACTTGATGTGAGTCATTGTTAGTTTGTTTGTTGAATTTATTAAGGGGATAGTATACTTTTGGTACATTGTTGTGTATTGTTTCCTCTGAAGTATGCCAGGAAACAGGATCAGATTAATTAACAAATAAAATGGTATCCTGTTGTTGCTTGGAATAGTTTGGAGGAATTACTTACTCCAGGTTATGGCTCCCTTCCTTCTTGTCAATGAAAAGTAAAGTTTGGTAATGACAATGATATGAATAATAATAGTGGCGATGATTGGTTATTTGTGAACGTGTTGTTGCCTTTTTTACAGTAAGTTTTAGTTTTATATGTGTATAGATTTAGCAGTGATGGTAATAAGAGTCATAGGCAAGAACATTCACAGTGTTCACAATGGCGTGGTACCGGTACGATGACAACCCTAGACAAACAACATAGCCATCGAATTGGTACCACACCATTGTTAACACTACAGATATTCTTGTATATGATAGTGTGGTACTGGTACGATGACAACCTAGACAAACCACATAGCCATCGTATTGGTACCATACCATTGTTAACACTATGGATATTCTTGCATACGATGGTGTGGTACTGGTACGATGACAACCTAGACAAACAACAGAGTCATTGTACCGCTACCACACCATTGTTAACACTATGGATATTCTTGTATATGGTCCTAAGTGTGAGTGGTTTGCCAACAGTCTGCAAGGAACAGTTTTGCCCGTAACTGGAGCAGCGTAAGGCTTGACCGTCATAATGGCAACACACCAGACTCACACACACCAACACAGCCTCCAACACTCTCTCATCTACAAGAGGAATCACACACTGATAATGCCAGTTCTCATGGTAAGGTTTTAGGTTGGTAAAGTTTGAACAATAAAACTGAATTTGTATATGATAAATGATGCAACATCTCAAAGTAATGATTTTTATATGTGATGAGTAAAAATTGTACAATAATGATATTAAAAGCAATTTTTATGAAACATGAACAGTAAATTAGATCCATATTTATTACAGATTTCTCTCTTTGTTGCTTCAAGTGTGTAAAGGTTCCTGGAAAGCAAATTATTGTACAGTATAGTGCTTCACCTTTCTTTGGTATACCTGATGCAATGCTGCCTGTCCTGACACCATGGTTTTATGAACCTTCTGTGTGTATGTCTCGGTGTGATGGCTCGGTTGCTTGTCTATGGAGCCATCATACCGGTACCACACCATTGTATGCACCATGAATGTTCTTGAATATGACCCAATGTACTATGTGTAATTATTTTCCCAGGGAGCAGTGAACGGAGCCCCTTCTCACGCAAACGTCGGGGTAGTGCTGGCGGCGGTTCCCTCAAGGCCGGGGCGAATGGCAGCAGTCCCAAGCTGTCCCCTCACCACCCCTCAGATGACCACCGGACACACCAACACTCACACCAACAACATACACACCAACACGTCCACCAACACCCACACAAGCGACTCGCACGTTCCCTGTCCGAGTCGAGTCTGGTGGTGAGGAGGTCAGGGAGGTCTCGCAGTATTCATGGTCAGTATTATTGTGATTTCTAATATAATTTGTTATGGGTGTTAATGTTATTCTGCTCTAGTTAGTTATAGCTGTTATTCTGCTTTAGTTAGATATACTGTACTGTAGGTGTCATGTCTACAGTGAAGTTCAGGTTATTACTAAGACACACACACACACACACACACATACGTAAGGTTCAGAAAAGACAGGTCAAGTTTGTGTATTTTTGATAGCATAGGAGCTGATCGGGCTTCAAGCCTTGTGGGGTTACTAAAGGTTATAATCCTCAATGTACAACTTTCATTGGCAAATTTGAATATGCTTTAATTTGAAGGAGTGGTAATAGTCTAGTGTATGGAATAGCTGTGAGGGACTAGGTACAGTATTAACAATCTTTTACCTCTTTAATGCAATTTTATTGACAGTAACAGAAGTGTGTATTTAACTCTTGCATTATAACATTATGACTCGAATTATATTCATTTCCAGATGAAAATAAGTAACATGATTTATATTTTTACTGTATATATTTTATATTCCCACACCCTTAATTTCTTGTGTCTGTGTTTGTGTGTGTTTTTTTCTGTGTTGGTGGAAAAGCCACACCCATTTCAGCTCACTGGTTAATTTATTGTATTTAATAATATTAATTTAGCCTATAATAGCTACTGGTATCTGTAATCAATATTATTACTAAAAGTTGATGCAAGTTAAATGAAAAACCCTTTAATAATCAGGGTGCATAAAATTACACCGGAAAAGAATGTTGGAAACTGTTATTAACTTTTTATATTGCTTTGGTTTTAAGTAATGTGAGTTAAATTATATAATAAAATTATACAGTAGGTCCTTGATATAAGATGATTAAATTTATCACTGTGTTAAAATCACAGGCTCAATAAATCACTTAATTAGTGTGTATGGTAATGAATACAGAAGCCTGGGAAAACATATATTTGTGGTCTTCAATGAGGGACTGACTGAGTATAAAATGAAGTGGTGGATACAAGTACAGTATTTATTCATTGTATATCCAGGACCTACAGTATACAATCCTAAATCAAGATATAACAAATAAATAAAATTTAAACGCCAAAATATAATATAACTGGATCTCTGGAATATACAAACTCATGAGCTGTGATAGTGTCATTTTTTCACCACATAAAAAGAAAACAAAATGGATAGTTAATGTTGGTCCACATTTTGCTTTAAATACACTGACCTCTTTCAAGCAAAATATAATGTCGGCAAACCTCATACAGTACAATATGTTAATGTTTAGGTCTTGTCCTCGTTTTTGTTAAAATTCTCTTTAAATACTGTACAGGTTTAAATATGTTTTTAACTAGTGTTTTTTAACAAGCTGGTAGTGTCTCTTGATTTGATGTGAAAAGCTAATATTGTAATTTTCTCTAAATGTGCAATGAGTGACAATGAATAACTTTGAAAAAATAATTAACATTCATTGTAAACAAATTAATAATCTCACTATCATTGTTATTATCCTGAGAGGAGGACTAACGGGTTAATTGTTTCTATTATAACAAAGGTGAGGACTAACAGCAAGAAATTCATATACAGTAATGCCTTGTTTTGTACTGGTGTTATTGGTGTTATGGGTGTGTATGTATTATCCTGTTTGTAATGAATATGTGTACAGTAAACTCTCTTTGTACAGTCAGCCTCAGGAATTCGTATACACCACTGTGACATCAAGAGTTCGTAACAACTAGAAAACTTAGTACATTAATTTTCTAACACAAAACACTTCTAGTAATGTTATTTGGGTAATACTTGAATCAGTCAGTAGAATAATCATTACAGTATGTGCAAAATAATGACCCCTTTTAACCAATGCTCTGTGTATGAATTCCTGAGGCAGACTGTACATTACACACACATGTACAGTAATGCCTCGTTATGTACTATTGGTGTTATGGGTGTGTATTGTACTATATGTAATGAATTTGTGTACAGGAAACCAGCCCTCATTGTACATTACACACTCATAAACCCAGTGGTGGATAATGAGGGTTTACTGTACACGGATTCACAGACAATGGTATAATACACTCCCATAACAACAGTATATAATGAGGGTTTACTGTTTACTGATTTATAGACAATACACAGACATAATACACTCCCATAACAACAGTGCATAATGAGGAATTACAGTAATATCCTCACCTGTAAAATATATATAGAACAAGAGGTGTTATCATTGCACATAATCAGAATACTGTACTTTAGTGTGGCAGGTTTGAACACTGAGTTTACTAAAAAGGTCCATTCACACATATCCGTGCCGTGTCAGGGCCATGTCCGCTCAATGCTTCAGTGTCAGTGAGTAAAAATATCATTACTTTGAAACTGTCTGAGGTATTCACACACGTCTGGCACAGTACCGTGTTTTGACTCTCTGTATCAGTGCCGACAAATTGAATATCATCGCCACCGATATTTTTCAGTTTTTCACGGACGTCAGAAGGTGGGACAAGTGTATTGAGCTGTGATCAAACATAATGACGAGTTCATTATTGAATTGAGTAGAAATAAATTTGTTCTGTATGATTTATCCCAACCAAAATATATGGACAGCAGTTTCTAACAAGCTGTTTGGAATAGTATATAGGACAAGAATGGTATAGGACTGTACTGAGGTGCCACGGATATGTGTAAACAGACATCACTAACGTATCACGGATATCACTGACACGGCACAGATATGTGTGAATGGACCTTAATAGTTTCAAATGTACTTCAGTGTGATATACTACTGTATGTATAGTTGTTAACTCCTTGAAATATACCAATAAGGAGAGTTTACGTGGTTGTAGAAATGACACAGGGCCGTATGCAAGAATATCCGTGGTGTTGACAATGGTGTGGTACCAGTACGACAGCTCTGTAGTGTGATTGTAGAGTCATCATATCAGTACCATGCCATCGTCAACACCACCAATGTCCTTGCATACGGCCCTGTGTCTTGTCAAATAGTTCTCCTGTTATCCACTGTTGTTATTGGTGTGTATTTTACTATTTGTTATGAATCAGTGTATAGTAAACCCTCATTATCTCCCGCTGGTTTTATGGGTGTATAATGTATAAAGAGTGTTTACTGTATACAGATTCATTATGAACATTACAATACACATCCATAACACCAGTGCAAAATAAGGCATTACTGTATTAAGGGAAGATTCTTTTGTTGGTAAATTGAAGGGCTACTGATTCCTCCTAACTATACCAGAAAACAGACACACTCAATGATACTAATAGGGGATCTGTTTTGTGGCATAGTTTGGAGGAATCAGAAACCTTCCAATTCACCAACAAAAGAATCTCCCCTTAAGTTTTCAGACCACATAATGTGTTAATGACTCCTCCACATAAGGGTCTGCCTCACTGGCACATTTTTCTGTTGTTTTCCATCTTTTTTTTTTTTTTTTTTTTTTTTTTTTTTTTTTTTTAAGATGTGTTCTGTGAAGACTCACGAGTAACCTCCTAATCATTTGACCAGAGGTTGGAGGAAATCATAGTACAGTATAACCTTAGGATGGAAAAAAATAATGCCAATGTGAAACCCCACTTTAATGTCCCACAAACCACAGTTGTTTAGATTCCACTTGTTAATTAAGGGGATAGTATACTTTTGGTACATTAGTGTGCCTAAATTCCTCTTAAGTATGGCAGGAAATAACGGAACTCGATTAACAAAAATAATGATGGCCAATTGTCTGTTGCTTGAAAAATTTGGGGTGAATCAGCTGCATCCGATTTACCACCACCACCAACACTGTACTGTACTATCCCCTTAAAGTTTTATATGTATGATTGGTAAGTGTGACAGCATTAGAGGCACAGTCAGTACAGTACTCCCACAGTATGTGATGAATAAATTTATGACTTGTATCCTTTTAACACAGGCTCAGTATATCACTTAGTCTGTATGACAATGAATAACAAAAGCCTGGGAAAACATATATCGGTGGTCTTCAATGAGGGACCAAGTGTAAAATGAAGTAATGGATAATTAATAACAGAAGCCTGGGAAAATATATATCGGTGATCTTCAATGAGGGACTAAGTGTAAAATGAAGTAATGGATAATTAATAACAGAAGCCTGGGAAAATATATATCGGTGATCTTCAATGAGGGACTAAGTGTAAAATGAGGTGATGGTGGATACAAGTATTTATTCATTGTATATCGAGGGTGTAAAGTAGTTGTTGTATACATAGGTGTGGGCATTTGTTATTGTTGTTTCTACAGGGGATTGTGAGGGTCATCTGAATGGTCATCACCAGTATTTGCACAACACTCGATCCAAATCACTCCACACCTTATCACACGGTAAGGCTTACTTCATTCCCTTCCTTCCATTCCTTCCTTCCTTCCTTCCTTCCTTCCTTCCTTCCTTCCTTCCTTCCTTCCTTCCTTCCTTCCTTCCTTCCTTCCTTCCTTCCTTCCTTCCTTCCTTCCTTCCTTCCTTCCTTCCTTCCTTCCTTCCTTCCTTCCTTCCTTCCTTCCTTCCTTCCTTCCTTCCTTCCTTCCTTCCTTCCTTCCTTCCTTCCTTCCTTCCTTCCTTCCTTCCTTCCTTCCTTCCTTCCTTCCTTCCTTCCTTCCTTCCTTCCTTCCTTCCTTCCTTCCTTCCTTCCTTCCTTCCTTCCTTCCTTCCTTCCTTCCTTCCTTCCTTCCTTCCTTCCTTCCTTCCTTCCTTCCTTCCTTCCTTCCTTCCTTCCTTCCTTCCTTCCTTCCTTCCTTCCTTCCTTCCTTCCTTCCTTCCTTCCCATAGCGGAGTATTACGTGTAGTAATTTAGGCAATATTTAAGGATTTTGATGCCCCTTCGGCCCCAGCCACTCTCTTTCAGTTCTTCAACTGTCCCTCTTTTCTTTCTATTTCCTTCCTGCTTGCTGTCTCACCTCTCTATCACCTTCTTCTGGCACTGTATGACCTTACTGTTGACCTAATATCAATCCCTCCCTCCCTCCCCTCCTTCCTTCTCTTTTTCTCTCTCCTGGACTCCTTGTATTCTGACCCCCTGTGTATGTGTATTGCACATGTAATCCTTTTAATGTCCCTTGAGACCTCATTGTTGTAGCTGTGTTGTATGATGTCCCTGTAATGTCTCTCAAATGTTCTACAAGTCTTTGGGTCATATTATTAAACTTATTCCTGTTGAAGGTAAAGGCGCTTCATCGCTAAATTCGCACTGCAAAATAATAGGAACTAAACGCCGAAGAGAACTTTTCCTCAGAGACGTAGTTTAATAATACCACCCTTGATTCATTCCTTCCCTTCCTTCCTGCTTTAGTCCTGTAGCATTTCCAAGATTCCCCTCTGTGTGTGTACCACCCTCGTTTGTCTGTTTGTTTATTTATTTGTTTATATAGATCAGAATACTGTACATTATTTGGTGGAGTCTATCATTATTATGCCCTATACAGGTAATAAGTCAGCGCTCCTTCCTCAATGTGTGTTTTCATTTGTGTTCTGTTTACCTGTGTTACATCCAGTGTGTGTGTGTGTGTATATATATCCATGTCTGTATGTCTCTAGGTCTAATGTGTCTTATCATCATCTATGTTATGCGTCACTTTGTGTGCACTTTTCTTTTTTATATTATTATTCTCATGTTTATGTATTAATGAAAAATTTATTCATGTTATATTTACTTTGAATTTATTTTTGACTTGCTTGTTCATTAAGTTTTTGTACCGACTCCTCCAAACTGCCACAAAACAGATCTTCCTATCATAGTTACATTGAGATAGTCCGTTTCCGGGTATAGTTTGGAGGAATCAGGAGCCTTCCAATTCACCAACAAGAGACTCTCCTCTTAGCGGGAGATGCTTTTGAGTGTAAATTTGGAGCTACCGATTCCTCCAAACAATGCCGTGAAACAGATCCCTCATTAAAGTAGCATTAATTTTGTCTGTTTCCTGGCATAGTTAGGAGGAATCGGAAGCCTTCCAATTCACCATCAAAAGAATCTCCACATGAGTCGTAGTAAAGGGAAAAGATGAATGGAACAAAAAACTAATACTGATATAATATTATTGTTGTTGATGATGATGTGTACAGGTTATGGAGATGATGATTCCCGTACACCTTCACCTTCTCCATCGTCTGGTGTGGAATCGTCATCCATGAAGGACTCACCCATGCAGATTGAGCTTGGAGGCGACACAACAAGCATTGGTAAAGCAGTTTGATTTGTCTTTAAGTGGGTGGTAAAATATTAGTAAGGCAGTTTGTTTTGTATTTAAGTGGGTGGTATAATTCTGGCGGAAGTTGAAGAATTTAAGTACATTGGAGGAATCAGTAGCCCTCCACTTTATCCCAAACATATGATGCCCTTACTCTTGACTCAGACCTGATGTGATCCATTCCCCACAGATATAATTATAAATAAATAGATAATTTTATTGACCACAGGTATGGTACATTTCTTCATAATTAATACAATACTTTTTCTTTGATCTAATTTACAATAACACACACACACGCACACACACGTATATTAACACACACACACACACACACACACGTATACACACACACACACACACACACACACACACACACACACACACACACACACACACACACACACACACACACACACACACACACACACACACACACACACACACACACACACACACACACACATATACATACACACACACACACACACATACATACACACACACACATACATACATACATACATACATACATACATACACACACACACACAGACACACTAGAGGGCGGTCTGTCATCGGAGCAGCGTTCAGTGATGTCCGGTGGTGCAGTACGTGGTTGGTTGCCTGACGTAGCGGTGGTGTTGTGGAGGCGTGTGTTGGGGCTTCTAGGTGACCCAAACCAAGTAGCATCACCTGCTATACATGCACAGATCTTCAAGTACCTGTCTGACCTCACTGATACACTTGTCAAGGTTAGGCAACATGCTTTGTTCAACACCTTACAGGGTTAGTTAGAATACAGTATGCATTAATACATTGAAGAATATGCATTAACAGACTGTAGACTATTCATTGATAGAAGAATATGCTTTAATAGACAGTAAAATATTCATTGATAGAAGAATACAGTATGCATTAACACATTGAAGAGTATGCATTAACAGACAGTAAAATAATAATTGGTAGAAGAATATGCTTTAATAGACAGTAGAATATTAATTGATAGAAGAATATGCTTTAATAGATAGTAGAATATTAATTGATAGAAGAATATGCTTTAACAGATAGTAAAATATGCATTAATAAACAGAATAATAAGCATTGACAGAAATATGCATTAAAAGACAGAAAAATATGCATAAATAGGTGAAAGATTATGTATTCACAGACAGAAAATATGCATTGATAGACAAAAGAATATGAATTAACAGACAGAAGAATAAGCATCAATAGGTTGTACACACCCATAACACGAGTGGATAATGAGGGTTTACAATACAGTACTCAGATTCATAAACAATGACATAATACACACCCATAACAACTGTGTGTATGAGGCTATAGTATACTGTATTGTACATCCCATAACAACAGTGTAAAATGGTATTATTGTACACAGACACATAGACAAACAGCATAATAACACCCATAACAATAACAGTGTAAAACAAGACATTACTATTATATTAATGGTAATAATACTGTGTTTATGTTGATGTTAATATTACTGTGTTGTGTTTATGCTAATGTTAATAGTGTTGTGTTAATGTTAATAGTACTATGATGTATTTATACTGATGTTAATATTGTTGTGATGTGTATGTGTTAATGTTAATAGTGTTGTGTTTGTGTTAATAATGTTAATAGTGTTGTGTTAGTGTTGATGTTAATAATAGCTGTGTTTGTGTTTCCAGCTTCGTAACAACCAGAGTATCAGTGTTGACAACCAGAGTAGTCCCGAGCCACCTGAACTCATTCCACCCCTGCCGCTGGTCGCCCCTTGGTGCTTTCGGGTCAGTCATGTCGAAATTTCTGTACCTATCTATTTATTTATTTATGTATTATTTCCTTATTTATTATATTTAATATGTTTATTTTTTTAAGTTATTAATATTTTTATTATTATTTTAATTCATTATTATTATTATTATTATTATTATTATTATTATTGTTATTGTTGTTATTATTGTTATTACTATTATTATTATTATTATTATTATTATTATTATTATTATTATTATTATTATTATTATTATTATTATTATTATTCTTGCCAGCCATATCTGTACTGGCTCTCTCATTTAATTTCTTGGCTTTCTCAGTACATGTGATGCAATACAAGACTCATTACACCCAAAATTTACACAACTATGTACTTACCTGCAACTTATAAACACTATTGTATAATGTAAGCAAAACTTGTACAGTATCTGAAGTCATACTACACTGAAGGGAATTTGGTTATTTTGTATAAAGGGATATGAAACAGATGAGATCCTTTATTACATTCTCACTCTGTATGGCTGACAACTTTCTACCTTCCTCCTCCACCCCATCCCACAGGCATTGTCCCTACCCTCAACACATCACAAGGGAAAGGTTCTTGCATACCGACTGCTGTGTGTGACGGTGGTGAGGCGTCATGACATACAGCCATCCAGGGAGCCATCCAGGGACATACTCACTAACTTCTACCGAGTGCTACATCAGGGATTGGTGGGGCAGGACCAGGTTAGTTGTTGTGTTGGTTCCCACTACATTATTGTACTCTACTATTGGCCATAAGAATTCGTACACACGCTTTCAAGGGTGTATAACATATAGAAAATGTATGACTTTGTAATGGCAATACAATATTATTATTATTAGGTTTGTTAGGTTATTATTAGGTCACTGAATGCTAAATTATCTGAACACATTTGGTAGTTGTCAATGAGAGACTGAGTGTAAAATTAAGCGAGGGATAGATATAATTTATTCATGTTATATCAATGGGTTAACTATACTATATTTATTCTTATTATATCAAGGGTCTAATGTACTGTATTTATTTATGTTATAGAAAGGGCCTACTCGACTGTATTCTTATTATAGAAAGGGCCTACTGTACTGTGGGATGTATGCAAGAACATTCATGATGTTGACGATGGTGTGGTACTGGTACTACGACTACATAGACACACTACAAAGTCATCGTACCAGCACCATACCATCATCAACACCATAGATATTTTTACATACGATGGCGTGGTACCGATACGACAACTCTATAGACACACAACAATGCCATCGTACTGGTAACACACCATCGTTAACACCACAGATATTCTTGCATACGGCCCTGCACTCCCCCCTCGCCCCATACTAACCAAGCCTCATACTGTCACCCCAACAGGAGGTAATTAACACACTGGTGGCAGAGTGTGGTCCAGGTTTCTTCTCCTTGGGTCTACCCGGCTCCACTATGTTAACACTGGACTTCATCTATGCCACCAACACAGTTATCACTTCACCAGATACCAAAATGGTGAGTCAATCATTGGTTTTTTTATGGGATGCTTCTTTACTCAATGCACAAATACATATACATGCTCGCACATACACATGCAAGCACACATGAACACACACACACACGCACACACACACACACACACACACACACACACACACACACACACACAGATACACACTTGTTCATAGACATTCATCCATACATTTGCTGAACATGTGGTATTCTAATTACAATGTCTTTCTGGCCATCATTCATTCATTTAGTTATGCAATAAACTGAATGGTTAAATATACATCAAACTTAGGCAGTCATCCATGAGACCAATTTATCGTGTTATCGTGTAGGGAAATTGGAGGCTTCTGATTCCTCCCAACTATGCCACGAAACAAACTCCTTCCATATACAGTAGGTGGTGTTTCGTGGCTGTATTTGAAGGACTCGTATACTTCCAATTTTCTGACTACATCACAGGGTCCCTTAATCAATCATTTTTGTAATAAGCTGATTGGTTAAATATAAAGCAGAATTAAGCAGGCATGTATGAAACTAACCTAACACTCTCTCAGGCATATCTAGCATTATCTTTTCTTCCTCTTCACCTTTTCATTCATTCATTCCTATAATAACATGAATGTTTAAATATACAGCAGACTTAGATGGACATTTTTGTCCCACAGAGAATAGTCTTTATGGCCTAGCATATTATTCTGTCTTCCTTTCTTATTCATTTATTCCTCTTCCCCATTTTATTCATTCATTCCTCTTCCCCTTTTTATTCATTCATTCCTGTAATAATCTAAATGGTTAAATATATAGCAGATTATTCCTTCTTTTTTCATGTATTCATTCATTCAAATTCCTCTTCCCCTTTTCATTCATTACTCAGGCCCTCACCCGAGAGGAATCGATCTCCCGACTGATAGATTACGAATCCAGAACACTAACCACTTGGCCACCTCCCCTCAACTTAAATATACAGCAGAATTTAGGCAGGCATATTATGATGAGACTGTACTAACCTAATCTCCTTTCATGTCCCTCAGGTGTCACCAAAGCTGGAGGCACTGAGTTTATTGGGTTCACTGCTGCCACTGTCATCACTCTACCCGTCCATGCCAGTACTACAACCATCAGCTTCTGGTCTAGCACTCATGACCTGCTCTGATGTCAAGGTTCATATCTATCTCTTGTCCACTATTACACAGGGTTGGTGCTGGAGTAATGCTTTGTTATTTATTTATTGGCAGAGTATGGTTAAACTATTTCAAGGAGTAATGTGTGTGTGTGTGCGTATGTGTGAGTGAGTGAGTGCGTGTGTGTGTGTGTGTGCGTGCGTGAGTGTGCGTGTATGTGTGTTTTGAGTGTGTGCCTATGTGCATTTGTGTGTGTGCACGTACATCTGTGCATTTGTGTGTGTATGTGAGTGCATATATCTGTATATTAACTGTCTCTTTCATATACTGTATAATGTATTTGATGTAATATGGTATTTTTGTGTACAGGATCACTTGGTCACTGTGTTACTGAAGAGTGGTAAGCGTGACGGATGGTGGCGGACGCGTTCCTTGGCCCTCTGTACCCTGGCCCTCTACCTCTACCATGAACTAGCACACCAGACCTTCCACACCAAAGTCAATGAAGCGTTCAACGTACTCCTCGCCTCACTCAAGGTAACGTCTAGTACAACAGTAACACTTAGATAGCGTATGGAGGGCAGAGTAGCTGGCCTTGTATGTGGGTAATTAATTGTCTTTAGTGAATGAATTAGTGTAATGTCCCAGAGTATATTATAGTTAATGAAACAGTAGTGGGGTCTGGGGTTAATTAATTATCTTTAGTGAATGAATTAGTGTAATGTACCATAGGATATTATAGTTAATGAAACAGTAGTGGGGTCTGGGGTTAATTAATTATCTTTAGTGAATGAATTAGTGTAGTGTACTTGAATAACTTATGATAATTAGATAGACTGATAATTATATTTTTATAGTAGATAAATAGATATATATTATTGGTTAATGTATAAAATTATGATTTAGAGTATTGCTGTGTTTACTTGATTATAATGGTAATATGCAGGAACATTGGTGGTGTTGACGATGGTGTGGTGCCTATATGACGACTCCATAGACAAACAAGAGAGTCATCGTACCGGTACCACACCATTGTCAATACCAATGTTGTTCTTGCATACCGCAATAAGCTGCACCCTATGAAAAAAGGAAATGAGGTATTGATTATGATGAGGATGATAATGATAAATTATGATAAATGATAATGATAAATGTTGTTGATAAATTATAAATGTTGGTGATTGATAATAAATGTTGATAATGATGATAAATTATGATAATGATAAATGATGACAATGGTGATAAAAGATGATGATTATGATGATGATAAATGTTGATGATGATGCTGATAATGATAAATGATGATGATAAGTAATGATGATGAATGATAATAATGATAAATAATAATGATAAATGATGATAATGAATAATGATAATGATAAATGAATAATAATAATAAACTACACAGTGATTATTTTTGGCCTGGGTTAGAGAGATAGGAAAAAATAATATGGATAACAATAAAATGCCATGCCCTAATTTAAAACTTTGTTTGGTGTACTGTACTGTACTCGTATAGATAGATAATTTTTTGTCACTTATTCACCTTCATTACCAACAAAATACTTTACTATATGTTGGTTTCTAAGTATATGCCACATTCTAAGTTATATCATTCTGTATGCGTGCGTATGGTGTGTGTGTATGTCCGTGTGTGTGTATGGTATGTGTGTGTCCGTGCGTGCGTATGGTGTGTGTCCATGTGTGCGTATGGTATGTGTGTTTGCTTGCGTGCATGTATGTATACGGTATGTGTGTGTATATTTACAAAATTATCCGCAGCATATAGTCAAGTAAATATGGAAGTACTGCAGAGAGATTGTTAAAATCTAATACTTTACTGAAATATTGTATTGAGATTATTTCCATGCTATACCATAATGTTTTTGTTGTGTGTAGATGCTTTAAGGGGATACAGTACTACAGTGTTGGTTAATCTGGAGCAACTGATTCCTCCAAACTATTCCAAGCAACAACAGGCTACCATTATTTTTGTTGATATGGTCCTGTTTCCTGGTAAACTTTGGAGGAATCAGGGTGCTCCAAACTACCAAAAGTGTATTACCCCCTTTAACTTGAGTGTATTGAACAAGTATTTATCCTGCATGATATTACATTCATAACAAATGCATGTCATCTTTTTGATAACAGTAATACTCTACTAGCAATTGAATTAATTATTTTGTCTAGTTGTATGTTTATTTTAATAATTTTTGCACTTATTGATTTGCTATTTAATTATGGGGAGATTCTTTTGTTGGTAAAATGGAAGGTGTCTGATTCCTATACCAAACTATACCATGAAACAAGACTAGGTTAGCAAAAATAATGGTATCCTGTTGTTGCTTGGAATAGTTTAGAGAAATCAGATTCTCCACATTTACCAACACTGTACTACCCCCTTAAGGAGCCTGTGATCGTGTATGAAAATAGGAGGCTTCTGATTCCTCTTGACTATGCCACGAAACAAGCTCCTTCCCTATAGGTGTGTGTGTTTCGTGGCAATATTTGAAGGACTCATTTATCTTCAATTTTCTGACTACATCACAGGGTCCTTTAATGGGAGATTCTATTGTCGGTCTATTGGAAAGTCTCTGATTCCTCCAAACTATGCCACGAAACAGATCCCCTATTAGTACCTCTGAGGGCGTCTGTTTTCCGGCATAGTTAGGAGGAATCAGTAGCCTTCCAATCGGCCACCAAGACACTCTCCTAAATGCATTAATGACAATCAGTAATACATTTTTATAAGAGTAGTGTAATGTAGTTTTTGCATACAGTATTGTAATGTTTGTGTGTGTAATGCAAGTCTCTAATGATGTTGTACACTTATATACATTTATATACACACACCAATGAAGAACAACAGTAGAGAACATGAACACACAGAAAGACACATTCAACAGTAACCAAAATACACACTTGTAGAGAAGATAAACACACACAAAAACACATCCAGAACACATTAAGGGGATAGTATACTCCTGGTATATTAGAGTGCCTTGATTCCTCCAAAATCTGCCAGGAAACAAGACCAGATTAACAAAAATAATGATGGCTTGTTGACTGAAATACTTTGGAGGAATCAGTTACTCCAGATTTACCAACACTGTACATACTACCATCTTAAGGGGGAAGTACAGTGTTGGCAAATCTGGAGCAACTGATTCCTCCAAACTATTCCAAGCAACAACAGGACACCATTATTTTTGTTCATCTGGTCCTGTTTCCTGGCATAGTTTGGAGGAATCATGGTACTCCAATGTAATAGAAGTGAATTACTACCTTAACACACCTCCTTGCATCCCACCCACACATGTATTTTGCCCCCTTCCCCCCCACCCCCCTACCCCCCTACCCCCCTCCTCGATAATGCACATGGCCCTGCTTGCATGATGGCGCCCCGTGACTGCCTGCCTGCCTGTGTGTGGTTGGTGTTGTAGCAACCTGCATCCCCGCCCCACCTTGCTAAGCACCTCGCCCACACCATCGAGGTACATCACACACATATACACACACACACACATTCACTCACACACTCGCTCATTCACTCACACACTCACTCATTCACTCAATCACTTACTCATTCACATGCATATTCACTTGCACTCATTCATTCATTCACACATTTAATCACACACTTATTTATTAATTCACTTACACTCACTCACTCACTCTCACACTCATTTATTCATTCACTCACACACTCAACCATACCGTGTTCTGTTCCCCTTCAACCCCTTTCAATTGTCCTTCCTCCATTTTATTCAATTTCCTCTCTCCTTTCTTTCTGTTTCCTTCATGCTTTCCTTCTGTTTCCTGCCTTCTTTCCTTCTATTTCCTGTCTTTTTTCCTCCTGTTTTCTTTGTGTTTGCTGTCCCACCTCTCTATCACCTTCTCCCTGTCCCTCCTTTCCTTCTCTCTCCTTCATACTCACTATCCCACCTCACTATCACCTGTCCCTCCTTTCCTTCTCTCTCCTTCATACTCACTATCCCATCTCTCTAACACCTCCCTCACCATACCATACCTACAGTGTCTTCCGGGCTTCATTCAGTCAATATATTCTATGTTGATTTATCCTAGTGTCAACCGTTACCATCCACACCACTTGCAATACTTACAGTACACCTTATGCTATGTGATATTATTTTTAAGGGACCCAGTGATGTACAGTAGTCAGGTAATTGAAGGTTAGTGAGGCCTTTAAATATTGCCACTAAACTCTGCCCATATTGAAGGAGCTTGTTTCGTGGCACAGTCAGGAGGAATCAGATGCCACCAAGTCTCATACACGATCACAGGGTCCTAAAGGAGATAGTACAGTGTTGGTGGTAAATCTGGAACAAATGATTCCTCCTCCAAACTATTCCAGGCAACAGGCCACCATCATTTTTGTCAATCTGTTCGTGTTTCCTGGCATACTTTGGGGGGAATCAAGGCACTCCAATGTACCAAAAGTGTATTATCCCATTAAAGTATTTCTAGCAGTTAGTGTTGATTTATGTAGTAGAGTAATTAGAGTTATTATTAACCTCTTAGCTCTTGTAGATGTACTTGAGAATGATTTTACCTACTGTAGCCAAAAATGCCTTATACTGTAGATGAACTTGTCACTAAGAAAAAACCTCAGACCTCTGATCTTATTCTCTCTCTCTTTAATTGTTTTACTCTCACTAATGCCTCAATATAATAACTTAAGGACCCTGTGATCGTGTTTGAGACTTAGTGGCTTCTGTTTCCTCCTGACTATGCCATGAAACAAGCTCTCTCTATATAGATGGTGTTTCATGGCAGTGTTTGAAGGACTCATTTATCTCCCATTTTCTGTCCTTAACACTGGAAAGATCTTACTGTATATCCAAGGAGTTAAGGACCCTGTGATTGTGTATGATAATTGGAGACATCTGATTCCTCCTCACTACACCACGAAACAAGCTCCTTACATATAGGTGTGTGTGTTTCGTGGCAATATTTTAAGGACTCATATACCTCTAATTTTCTGACTACATTACAGGGTCCCATAAATAATTAGGTTTATGTAGTTATTAACCCTGCTATGTACTACTTTTTCACTGATAAACCAATAATTTTTCTATATGACTCATCCCAGCTAATGCCTCACAAAAATAACTTACCACTGGAGAGATCTTACTGTATATCATAGGGGTTAAAAAATTTGGTGGTTTATATAATTATGCTTTTAACTACTTTTTCACTGATAAACTAATAATTACTTTCATGCCATGGTCATTATGTAAACAATACCCAATATTAATATTATTATTATTATTATTATTATTAGTTATTTTATTATTTTTTTTATTATTATTATTATTATTATTATTATTATTAATAATTTTTTTTTTTTTTTTTTTTTTTTTTTTTTATGTGGAATTACAGTACTGAGCAGTCAAAAAATTACTAAACCATTAATGTGGGTAGTACAGTGTTGGTGGTAAATCTGGAGTAACTGATTACTGTAAACTATTCCAAGCAACAGACTATCATTAGTTTAGTTCATCTGGTTGTGTTTCCTGGCATACTTTGGAGGAATTAAGACACTCCAATTTACCAAAAGTGTATTACCCCCTTAAGGGACCCTGTGATGTAGTCAGAAAATTGGAGGTAAATGAGTCCTTCAAATATTGCCACGAAACACACACACCTATATGGAAGAAGCGTGTCTCATGGCATAGTCAGGTGGATTCAGAAGTCTCCAATTTCCATACACAATCACAGGGTCGTTAATGAGTGGAGTAGGTATGAGAGTAACATTGGTGCATCTATTTTAATGTAGTAACAATTTGATTTCCTTTTGCAATACAATCCATTTACCATTTTCTCTCATTTATTTTGAAGTAATGGAAACTTATTATTCTGCTTGTATAGCCTTGTATAGTTAGCCTTTCTTAGTATAGTAGGCCCTCAATATAAAATTGAATTGATTTATCACATACAGTAATTAATATCCTTTTAACACAGGGTCAGTAAATCACTTATATATACAGTAGGCCCTTGATATAAGATGATTAAATTTAACACATATATCCTCTTAACACAGGGTCAGTAAATCAGTAAATATGTGTGTATGGTAATGAATAACAGAAGCCTGGGAAAACATATATTGGTGGTCTTCAATGAGGGACTAACTGACTGTAAAATGAAGTGATGATGGATACAAATATTTATTCATTGCATATTCGGAGTCTACAGTATAGGAAAAAAATAAGTAAATAAAATACAATGAAAAACACTGATAAAAGCCAAGGAATTAATATTTATTTTTGCTTGCGTGTGTGTGTGTGTCAGATTGGTCGCCTGGTGGGTCAAGTGGCGGCGGATCTATTGCTGTTGTTGTGTGACCACGCCGACGCTCTACTCACACACTACCCAGACATACCAACCAGGATTATATTGGTTAGTACATTCCATCATTATTGTATGGCATTCTGTTTGTTTTAACCCCGTATTAATATTTCTCAGGTTCCTTCAACACATTTACAGGCTTATTTTGTCCATTTCTTCAATACCTTTTACATTACAGTATTCATTTTCTTCAGCACTATGTATTATTGAGCTTGGAAATACAGTGCTCCCCCCAAGTAAACGGGGGTTATGTACCAAGCAGGCGCCGTGTACTTTGAAATCGTTTACTTGGAATTGATAAATAAAGGGAAAAAAATAGTTTAGGTACTGGCGATTCCAAAAACTATCCCTTCTTGACCATTATAATATGTACACTCGACCCCAGATTCTCTCTAGTGAATTAGTTCTAAACTTGAGCCAAAGGTATAGAAAATGTATATTTTTAAAGGTTGTTCATTCTAAAAGGGTAGGCCTAAAAGCACGAGTGTAGTGAATGAAGAGTGAGGGTGATAGTTGACAAGTTCAGTTATCACCAATAATCCATGAGTTTCTACTCATACAAATATATTTCCTTAGTTTATATTCATTATTCTTTGTCACTTTCTCTTACAATCACTTGCACTTTTCACCATATCAAATGTCTGTTCCGGGATATGTGCTGAAAGTATGAAAAATGCCCGTTTAGAGAAGTTGTTCACTATAAAGGGGTTGGCGTATGACGAGTGTATCAAGCGAGCGTGAGGGTGAAAAGTTGTTCACTATAAAGGGGTTAGGCTTATTGTGAGTGTAACGAGGGAGCGGGAGGGTGAAAGCTGTTCACTATAAAGGGGTTAGGCTTATCATGAGTGTAACAAGCGAGTGTGAGGGTGAAAGTGGAATGGTCAGTTCAGTTACCACCAAAACTCATTGAATTTTCAATCGTGCACACACATTCCTTAGTTTGTATTTATTAATTTGGGTAATTTTCTCTTAAAATCACTTCCACTGAATATCGACTTGCGCATAGGTACGCCTACTTTTGAAAAACCGAATACTTTTGGTATTTGGTCTAGTTAATGACCGCCTACTTGGGGGGAGCACTGTACAGTACAGTACAGGGAAGCATTTTATAGTACAGGCTGTATGTACTAGACTTATTGTATGTGTTTAATAAAGAGTTGCATTAGATGTTTAGATAGAGAGTTACATTAAAGAGTTACCACAGTCAGAACAAAACATTGACTGTTTCACCCCCCGGGGTAGGTGGGGTAGGTAGGGGGCTACGAATACCTCCCCAGTATCCCTGCTTGTCGTTAAAGGCCACTAAAAAGGGCTTTCACTTCTCCAACTGTCCCTTTTTTTTCATCTGTAATGTTACCTTTTGTGCTTACCGTCCCACCTCTCAATCATCTTCTTCCTCGGGGACCATATGACCTCGCTGTTGCAGTGCCTAATATCGATCAATCAATCACTGACTACTTCAACAGGTGCTATGTCAGACACTGGGAGGGATGGGTACAGACAACAGCCTTACGTCCAGCTCTGAAGGGAAGCACTTGGTGTTGTCTTGTCTCTTCTGTCTGGCCGAGTGGGTGATGAGAACACCACAACACGTACTCATACAGCCAGCACCAAACGACAAGAAGCCGTTACTACAACACGTATTCAAGGTGACACACACACACCTACAATTAATATGAGAAATGATTGATTAGGAAAAAATAAATAATAATAATAATAATAATAAAATAAAATTGATATGTGTCCTTTCCTTCAACTTTGAGAAATAATGTCAATGCAAAAAAATTACCAAAAATATCAATACCAGTAACCAATGGGTGAATCCCCCCCCCTCCCCCCTCAGGTGTTGCACGTCATCGCAAACGGTAAGAAGAACACTCACTTCAAATCACCCAACCTGGAGGTGTCTGACTTTGACTTACACGTGAGGGAGGACGGAGGCAGGAACGGAAACAACGGAGACGGAACCAACAACAGCCGAGGAGACTCACTCAAACGGTCCACCTTCCCCTCGTCACCATCATGTCCATCAACCATCAGGCTCGCTGCTCGTTCGGTCAGTGTCACAGCTTGTTTGGTCAGTGTTGTGGCTCGTTCACTCAGTGTCGCAGCTCGTTTGGTCAGTCTTACAGCTCGTTCAGTCACTGTCGGGGCTGCGAACCAATAGAGTCAGTCTCTGGGTTGAGGGGAGATTTTTTTTTTGGCGAGCTGGAAGATCTTTGATTTCTCCAAACTATGCCGATAAACAGATCCCCTTTTAGTACCATTGAGGGTATCTGTTTTCTGGCATAGTTAGGAGGAGTCAGTAACCTTCAAATTTACCAACATGACAATCACCCCTTAACAAATATAGGTCAGTGATGCCAGATAGATGTTTTCTTCTCAGCACATAAATTTATCACCATTAAGCCTCTTTACATTTTCTATATGTACACCATCTCCCCAACCAGATCACAAGCCATATCATGAACCATCTATGGCACTTCCCACTTGGTGTTGGAGCTCAGCGTTTGTCTTCATTGGTTGTGGAAGGTGATGATGTGCCTGGACTGACTGGTGATGAACTCTCATCTGAAGTGTTCTTGTCTCCACACGTACAACTGTTTACACTCAACCGGTCGTGTCTCCTCTCCGTGGTTCAGCTGCCTGCCCTCCAAGTCCCAGGTGGAGCCTCAACCGTCGGCTTCAAGACACCCAGCTCTGAGGTGAGTGGTTGGAGAGGGAGTGTGTGTGCGTGTCTGTGTGTGCCTGCGCATGCGCATATTAACAATGTAGTGTTTACATTTAGGATGGTTTGGCTGCATTTAACATTGGGATAACTTCAGCTGAGCATCAAGCATTGCTACGTACACATGAAGTGATACACTTAAATATGCTTAATAATTCAGTAAAATTATGCACCCAAAACAATTAAATATTCAACAGTAATATCTGGATGTAATGTACTAATTTGTATCAACATCTGTATTCATAAGCTTGACTTGGACTATAGTGGCAGTTGTTTGTGTCACTTCTTATAAAATTATTACTGTCATCAGGTTCGTCTGATCCTGCGTGACTTGTCTGGAAAGTTCTCGTGGGACTCATCACTGTTGTACGCACCACCGGCTGACTGTACCCATCACGACCAACCCCCAACACCACACCATCCACATCCACACCATCACCATCTACACCATCACCACCTCTCACAGACACAGACACCATTAACACCACAAGCCCAACAACAAACTGGTTTACCCTCGGTGAGTAATTCATAACAACAAAAACAACAACAACCAGTATTATGCACTGGAGTAATGAGTGTGAAATATATCCTATGCACTGAATCAGTGTATAAAGATTATTTATTATTCTTTGCCAGAGAGTTAAAGGTACAAATTTCCAATGATATACAATACAGATTTCAGTATTTTGGTCTATTAGAGAAACTGACATGTGTGTAAATGTTGGTCTGTGAATACTTAGGGAAGTATGTAAAATTGAAATATAGTACTGTATGTTGACATTTGTAACGTAACTTGATAGTTAATGAAATAGCTCCTTTCACCAATGATAGAGGAAAGGACTTTCTTCTTGGATGTAAGAATTTTTTTGGGAAAAGGTGAGAATTTCTAGGCTTGGTAGAGGGAATGTATGTGCATGTGACACATTTACCTGGCCATTATGTCCACCTCTCTGTTACTGTATATTTCATGTTTTTATCCCTGGCCCTTTTTTAAGGCAATTAATTTTGTTTTCATTCTTTTTTATAGCCAACTGTAATGGTCCCAAGTTATCCAAGCATTGAACCATTTCTTCATTCAACTAATGTGCTCTTTTCCCTCAAATGCCTTACAGTACTGGTCCCTGTATAAATGACTACTTGGATAGAGTAAATAGTGTACAATCTTGGACAATAATCAATCCCATCATTGGAGTGTCTCGTGTAAACGTTTAACAGTTTCCCTTTGTTCGTTAACTGAGAAACATTTCAATAAGTAGATTAAGTATCATCTCCTAATTTACTACAAACCGCTACAGTACTCACTATTCAAAACAATAACATCATATGAGAATGTGAAAACATTAGAGTTATCTGAGAGTTATATGAGAGCTATCTGAGAGGAGCATGTGGACTTACTAGGTGGGATGGAGAAAGTAATGAGAGTGTGTATGAGAGATATGGTATGGGTGAGAAGGCAATTGGTATTGAGTGTGGAGTGGTTGAGAGAGTGAAGCGTAATACACTGAGATGGTTTGGACATGTGGAGAGAATGCAAAGTGTGGAGTTTGTAAAGAAGGTGTACGATAATGAAGTTGTGGGACCTGGTGTGAGTGGCAAACCTCTGGTTAGATGGCAGAACAGAGTGGAAGAGTATGTGAGAGAGAGAAGTGTGAGGGGGGGAGGGGGGATGGAGCAAGTAAGGAGGGAGTGCGGGAACAGGGAAAACTGGAGACTCTTCTGCCGTGGCCACCCCCTTGGTGGGAGTTCCCGGAGGAAACGAGGCGTCGGAGCTATAGATAGATAGATAGATAGAAAACATTAGACAGCAATTAGTTTGAGTTACTCTTATGTGTATTGAAACTTATGTCCACAACTGTACTTATTCCTGCAGAGTGGTGGCCTGTCATCACCGAACCAGACGGGTGGAGGAGGAGTGGGTGTGGTGGGCGGTGTTGACGGTGGTCGGGACGAGACACTGATGACCTCCTCCCTAGTAGTGACATCACCCCCAAGACACACACTCAGACACAGACCACCAGGAACACTACCCACACATGAAGACTCTGCTGATGACCTCGACAACCTTGATGATGTAAGTCACACACATACACACACACATACACATACAGGCACTCGCACCTGCAACACACGCACAAACTCATATGCACTCACTCACATACACACACTCACAGGCACATACACACACACACACACACACACACACACACACACACACACACACACACACACACTGTATTCTGATATCACATTAAAGTATTAAATGTCATGAATAAATTAAAAAATGTGCTGTAATATTTTGGTAAACACTGTCACACACATAAACTCAGTACTTGCAGGTGTAATACTGAAAGGTTCTCAATGATTGGAATAACTAAGCACCATATATATTTCAATACTGTTTTAGCAGGTAAGAAATACCAGTGGCCTGAACCATTGAAAGACATAACCTGGTACATAAGAGTCCCTTAATTCCTCTAAAGTCTAAAGTATGACAGGAGACAGGACCAGATGAACAAAAATAATAGTGTCCTGTTGCTTGGAATAGTTTAGAGGAATCAATTGCTTCAGATTTACCACCAACACTGGACGATCCCCTAAAATGTATCGTGTATGTATGTGTTGTTACAGCTGCTGAATTATGTGGGTCACACGAGTCCAGAGGTACTAGAGCAGTTTGGTCACGCCCTGAACGAGGCTGTGGGTCCACCTCCATCACTACCCCTGGAGGCTCAACATGATGCCATCTCTACTATACTCAACCAACGCAACATGGAGGCTGACTTCCAAACACGACATGCGGTTGATGCTAAGTGAGTACAATACCTGTACTATAGTGATGTCCAGTAGTAATCCTGTTTTAGTAGAGCTTCACGTAATCTCAGAAAAGCTGTCTAGGTGCATATGAAAATTGTCTGATGTAGAGTTAGCTAAACAAAAATTTAAAATAAGCCAAGTTAAAAATGAAAAAAGTTTAATCCTGGTGTTGCTTCCTTTCTGCTGCAATAGAAGATGACATTTAATTATACATTAAACTATACAGCAGTTATATTGTTATTCACAGCATTATATCAATTGTCTACTGTACTGTAATGGTGACCTTGTACTGTATGCAAGAACATCGATGGTGTTGACGATGGCATGGTACCGGTACGTTAAAACCCTAGACACAATACAAAGTCATCGCACCGGTACCATTCCATCGTCAACACCACCAGTGCTCCTGCTTACGGTTTCTAGTCTAATCTGGAATAGCCTGTTATGAACAGTTAGTGTAAATTGGACAAGGAAAATGTATTAAGTTTTAAAGAAATATAATCATGGTCAATAAAATTATCTGTTTATATATTTTATCTCAGCATGGTGTGTCCTGGATGTCACTGCCCTACGCCCATCGAGTCTCGCTCACCCTTCCAACAGGGACGCCTTCTCTTTGACCAGCTGGGTCTGGCATCTTGGGAAAAGAGACAGTCCATCTATACACTCAAGAAGAACGACAAATTACTCAGGGAACTAAAGAACCTTGATAACCAGGTACAGTAATCATCTCTTACCTTCATATCAGTGGCTCCATATAGCATTTGTTGTGGAGTCATTATACCATATGACCTAAACACATAACCAGAAACTTGTACTGTACACCCTGGATATCATCATCATCATTACTCCATTTCCCTTTTTTCAAGGGGTGGGGAGGCTCTAGTGCCAGTGCAGGACCCCTGACAGACAAGGGGTCCAGCTCCCAGGCTATTTCAACTTTTGGTGGGGTCATTGTTACAGAGTGGGTTCCCTCCCTGTATCATAAGGGATTCCAGGCTGACTACACCATCATAAGAATGGTGGGCGATGAGGACACCACTTCCCTACGTCAAAAGACCCTGGATATACAACAAATAAATACTTGTATCCATCACTTCATTTTACACTCAGTCCCTCATTGAAGACCTCCAATATATGTTTTCCCAGGCTTCTGTTTCTCATTAACATACAGACTTTGCTATTTACTGAGCCTGTGTTAAAAGGATATATTATGTGCTAAATTTATTCATAGTATATCAAGGGCCTATTGTATATATAAGTAATTTAATGAGCATGTGTTAAAAGGATATACTATTAATATTATGTGCTAAATTAATTCATCTTATATTAATGGCCAACCATACCTCACCAATGAACCTTGTTTCAGAAATGTCGAGAAACCCACAAACTGGCTGTGATCTATGTGGCTGAAGGACAAGAGGACAAGATGTCAATCCTTAGTAACAGTGGAGGCTCAGCTGGATTTGAGGTGAAAATTAAACAATATTATTCTGTACTGTATTGTGGAATGAACACATCGTCACCCTCATAAACAAATGGCATCAGTCATTTGTCATCGATTTCTGGATTCTTGCCTAAATCACATTTTATTATAGGGTTAAAATAATATAAGTAGAAAAAAAATGACTTAGGCAGGTTGTTTATGATGGTGAAAATATACCAATTGCTGGGACATCCCCAGACCATCTACTGTGTCATGTGTTACTGTTTACTGCCTCAGGAGTTTGTAGGTGGTCAGGGATGGGAGTTAAATAATACACATAGACCCACTTATACTCCTTTACGTTAATGATCCCTAGGAGTTTGTTGGTGGTCTTGGCTGGGAGGTAGAGCTGGCAACACACACTGGGTTCCTTGGTGGTCTACAACGCAATGGGTCGACGGGTGAGACGGCCCCTTACTACGCCACATCTCTCACCGAGGTCGTCTTCCACGTCTCCACACGCATGCCTTCCTTCTCAGAGCAGAGCATGTTACAGAAGGTCAGACTCATACCTGTTCGATATAAAGTATTCTTCATCACTCAGTTCCAGGCTTGTATTATTAAACTACTTCTTCAATAAAACATTATTGTGGTGGGACTTTCATTATGTTTCACCAGTTATAATAAGGTGGTAGTACAGTGTTGGTAAATCTGGAGCAACTGATTCCTCCAAACTATTCCAAGCATCAGGGCACTATTATTTTTTCTTAATCTGGTCCTGTTTCCTGGCATACTTAGGAGGAATCAAGGAGCTCCAATGTACCAAAATTGTTTTACCCCCTTGAATCATCGGACAAGACTCCGCCGCCACTTTTGTCTTTGATAGTACTGTATACAATTTAAAGAATACCTAGACTTTACTGATAATATTTTTATTATTGGTGTATAACATAACTATATATTTATTTTACTACCCTCGTGTTTACATATTATATTTTTCTCTCCTTGTGTTTACAATATATTTTTATTCTATAGTTTTCATTACTTCACAGACCCATCACCTTTGTAATGACGAGGTACACATAGTCTGGCTTTGTGTTTGCCAGAGTATAAATATATATTTTTTTTTCTGCCCCTGTGTTTACTAGTCTCTATTTTATATTTTCTGCCACTATGTTTATCAAAGTCAATATTTTTCCTTACTTTTAGACTCGTCACCTTTGTAATGACGAGCTATACATAATTTAGCCTTGTATTTACTAGACTATATTTTTTTCTACCCCTTTGTTTACTAGACTATATATTTTTACATTTTCCTGACCCCGTGTTTACGAATCTATATTCTTCTCTCCTTCCCTTCAGACACGTCACCTTGGTAATGATGAGGTACACATAGTCTGGTCTGAACACACAAGGGACTATCGCCGGGGCATCATACCCACCGAGTTCTGTGACGTACTCATCGTCATATACCCACTGCCAAACAGACTATACAGGATACAGATATCCACCAAACCTGATGTAAGTCATTGGGCCTTATTCAAGAACACCCATGGTACACTAGAATACCATAGTCTCTAGCCCATCTGAGTTGAAGGCTGAGATCTGAAGCAAGCGGTTTCTGGACGACAACCCACCCAAAGCCTTCATTGGTTCGAGATGTATGTAACCGCTTGATGGTTTGGGTGGGCTGTCGTCCAGAAACCGCCTGCTTCAGATCTTGGCTATTGACTCAGGTGGACTGGAGAGTATAATACAGTGTGTGGTACCAGTACAATGGTGTTATTGCTGGAGTTATAATTACTTACTTTTGCCAATTTAGTTGTAGTGGGTTTATAAAAATATTCCAATCACTAGTTAATACACTTCAAATCATGCTCATTGAAGAACATGTGTGATGTTAATGATGGCATGGTACCGGTACGATGGGTCTGTTGTTTTTCTGTGGAGCCATCGTACTGTTACCACGCCATCGTATGCACCATGGATGATTTAGCATATGGCCCATTATACAGTCAGCAATAAAAGTATTGGAACCACCCTTACATTGAAATTAGATATCCATAGGGGAGTTCCAGAACTTTTTTTGCCAACTGTACCTTCACTGAACTGAATGAGGTAGGCTTTTTCTTACTGTGTGTATATATATATATATATATATATATATATGTGATGGTTTTTTCAAGATTGTTCAAGAATCTCCAGGTCTCCTTCAATTTTCACCCATGAATACTTTCAACGAGAAGGTAATGTAGAGGATTAACAATTAACAACACTCACTATACCTGTTGATTATACCAATACTGTAGTTTCTATTTGGGGTTCCTTACTACATATATTTAGTGAATTAAGTGTTGAAAGTAAAGAGGGAATGTCAGAACAGGCAAAAAAAAAAAAAAAAAAAAAAAATGGAGACTCTTCTGTTGTGGTTTCAGAGGGAATGAATACATCACCTGAACTATAGATATTTATTTAAAGGGGAGATTCTCTTGTTGGTGAATTGGAAGGGTACTGATTCCTCCTAACTATGATACAAAACAAATGCCCTCAGTGGTACAAACAGAGAATGTTTCGTGGCATAGTTTGGAGGAATCAAAGATCTTCCAATTCACCAGCAAAAGAATCTTCCCTTAAATTAGGAATCAAGGCACTCCAATGTAAATGTGGAGCAAATGATTCCTCCAAACTACTGTATTTTAGGCAACAGGACACCATTATATTTATTAATTGGTTCTGTTTCCTGGCATACTTTGGAGGAGGAATCAAGGCACTCCAATGTAAATCTGGAGTAAATGATTCCTCCAAACTATAGAACACCATTATATTTATTGATGGTTTCTGTTTCCTGGCATAATATGGAGGAGGAATCAAGGCACTCCAATGTACAGTCGACAACATAAGTTTACTGCTTTCCACCTGCAAAACTATGAGCCTAATAATGTTTTTATAAGACTATTGAAATGCAGAGATAACAGACACACTTCTTACATAGCAAATTATATAATGTTGTTAGAATAGAAACTGGTTCAGAATGTAACTTTATCTGGTCATATTAGCATTATATAGTAAATGGGATGGACGCGAATTTATGCTGCCGACTGTACCAAATATATTCTATCCCCTTCAACTCACAGGTTCCGTTCTTTGGTCCGTTGTTTGATGGAGCGTTGGTCGGTCACAAGGTGTTGCCTGGTCTGGTCCGTGCCACAGCTATCAATGCTTCAAGGGCCAAACGCAGCAGACTCACACTCTATCAGAACTTGTGAGTTATAATTTATTAGTACACTGTATATAGATAGAATTTAGGTACAGTAGTATTCTGATAATTATTTTTGATGATTAATAATGTACAGAGCTTCATTTGTCTTTGAATATTATTATTATTATTATATTATTATTGTTATTATAAATATTATTATTTTTATTATTATTATTATGCTGGTTTTTTTTTTTTTTTTTATTTATTATTATTATTATTATTATTATTATTGAATGTTATTATTATTATGATTATTATTATTTTTACAGTATTATGTTGTTGTTACTGTTATAATTATTATTATTTTTATTATCATTACTATTATTATATTGTTACTATTGTTATTATTATTTTTAGTAGTGGCATCAGAATTAATCCATGTGGGCAGATCTTGTCAAATCCACTAGAAAGTAACCAGATCCTACAACAATCTTTATTCTAGCCCTGTGGGGGATAACTAATATTCACAGAGAATAAAGTCAGCCCCACTGGGCCCCAATATATTGTTGTTGTTATACTTATTAGTGTATTATTAATTTTCTTCTTAATGACACCAATGCCTTCAACAGCTATGAGGAGAGAGCCCGAGCCCTTGACACCATCATTGAGCAGTACAGTGAAGCAACAACATTTGAAAGTTTTATATCATCGGTATATTGTCCTGTCTTCCCAACCACCTTCACATCAGGACCTACCAGAGCATCAGGTTAGTTATACACACACACACACACACACACACACACACACACACACACACACAAAGATGTACAGAAATATAGCTTTCCAAATAGAGTAATAAATCAATGGAACGCATTACCCAAAGAAGTGATGTGTGCCAAAAATGCACATATCTTTAAAGAAAAATATGATAGTTGGGTTTTAAAAAGTCGGACATTACGAGCTTGACTCAATCCTGTAAATATACAAATAGGTAAGAACATATAGGTAACAAGACACACACAAATAAGGTATATAATGTATATGGTATAATACACACTGAAAACAACGGAGCATAATGAGTGGATTAATGTATAGAAATTTTACGGAATTCTTACAAGAAAAAATATGTGGACTGGAGTAAGGAACTATGGGCCATATGCAAAAATGTTGATGGTATTGATGTTGGCGTGGTATCTGTACGAACTACAAGACTACACAGACACTCCAGAACCATCGTCAATACCACAGATGTTCTTGCATAGGGCCCTGTGTGTTGAGTATAAGTAAATGTATGTTAATGTCTGCATCAGGTACGTCGTTCTCATCGCGTGTGTTTGACTCGAGTTTGGGCGGCGTGTCTGGCCTGGCAGCGGCACTACTGGACGGACCTCAGCTGCCCCCTGGACCACCCCAACGACCACCACTCACCAGACCCACCAGTTACTCTACAGGAGAACAACATCACCTCAGGGAGAAGGCAAGGAGTAAGTACAAACACACATTTGGTTTTTCATTTGGTTTTTCTCACTTCCAAGTTTATGTACAGGAGTTGAATCTATTTGTCATAATTATTGTTTTCTTTAGGTGTAGGGAAGTGGTGTCCCCATCACCCATCATTATTGTGATGGTGTTGTCACCCTCTTATCCCCTATGATACATTGGGAGGGAGTGAGGTTTGGGGACCACACTCTCTAACAATGACCCCACTAAAGGCTAGTTCCTATTGACTCGTAGACATTGTTATTGCATGATAAGCGGTTAAAGGGATATTCTTTTTTGGCGAATTGGAAGGTGTCTTATTCCTCCAAACTATGCCATGAAACAGGTCTCCTATTGGTACCATTGACGGCATTTGTTTTCTGATATAGTTAGGAGCAATCAATAGCCTTTCAATTCACCAACAAGAGATTCTTCCCTTAAGTAAAATACAATACAATACAGTGCAATAGTTCCATTTGACTAGAAAACAGTGTTAGTGGTTAAGTAAAATAGTTTGTATTGATTAGTATCCTGTGTTTTGATGAGTGTATATACTGTTATTGGTTGTGTGTAGGAGTGAGACAAATGCTGGGTGGTATGCGTAGACACTCAGGACCCAGCAGGACCTCAACAGACACTCATACCAAAACAAACAACAATATTACCTACAACAGCTGCCAGTCTTGTCACAGCTCAGACAGGTGTAGTGTGTGTGTGTGAAACCTCACTCACTTCTCACACAAAGTCTTCTTTTACAAAATGGGATCTTGTTTGTGTATGTGTCACCTCACTCACTACTCTCACAATGACTTCTTTTACGGAATGGGATTTTGTGTGTGTGTGTGTGTGTGTGTGTGTGTGTGTGTGTGTGTGTGTGTGTGTGTGTGTGTGTATGTGTCTCCCCTCACTCACTACTGTACTCACACAATTTCTTCTTTTACTGAATGGGATACAATTGTGTGTTTGTTAAAATGAAGCACCACTCTCTGAAGAAAATGTTGACATTCTAAACAGTATAAATCCAGTGGTGTTGTGGTTTTGCTAAATATGCACTTCCAATTCCTCTGTGCTTGCTTGCGTGTGTGTTTGTGTGTGTGTGTGTATGTATGAATTTGCGCGTGTGTGCGTGTTTTATGTAGGTTGTAAAGATAAATTCCAACGCTGAAAACACTAATGGTTTAATGTCAGTATCTCTTCCTCAGTTAGTTATAATGTACAGTATATGTCAATTCCAACCATACCTTTGCCAGTGGTATCACAATATGCAGTAAGAGTGAACACCGTAATGAATGTCACTGCATAAACTCCACAGAAAACTTGTGGAACATAAGGGGAGATTCTCTTTTTGGTAATTAATTTGGAGGGCTACTGATATCCTCCTAACTATGCCAGGAAACAGACAACCCTAATGTTACTAATAGGGGATCTGTTTTGTGACATAGTTTGGAGGAATCAGAGACTTTTCAATTAACCAACTAGAGAATCTCGCCTTAATTAAAACTAACTGACATAAAGACGATAAATTTGTGGGTGGTGGTGGTGGGATTTGAGACATATTAAACATTGCCTTTCCCAACCTACCTTCAGTGTGTATTGAAGGTACAGAAAATGTATGGATATTTAATTAAAACTAACTGACACATAGAGGATAAGTTTGTGAGTTGTGGTGGTGGTGTTGTTGTTGGGGTTTGAGGCAGATTGGACATTGCCTTTCCCATCCTTCCTTCAGCTTTCCAGTGTTGTGTATTGAAGGTAACCCATGAGTAGGAATTAATGCATGTGACTGTACACACGATAAAAAAACTAATGAGTGTGGTGGGTGTGTAAATCATCATCACAGCTCATGATGCCCTGGGAATATATACACACACTTACACACACACAAACACACACACACATACACATACATATACTGTACATAAATATAAACACACACACATAAACATAAACACACACACACATGCACATAAACACACACACGTAAACATAAACACACACACACACATACACATAAACACACACACACACATACACAAACACACACATACACATACACATAAACACACATACACAAACACAAACAAACACACACACACACACACACACACACACACACACACACACAAACAAACACACACACACACACACATAAGCAAGACAGTTTTCAGTATCCATCGCCCGAGGTGTCACAGTGGGTTGTATGCAAGAACATCCGTGGTGTTGACAACAGCACGGTACTGGTACGATGGCTCTGTTGTCTTTCTATGGAGCCATCATACCAGTACCACACCAACGTCAACACCATGAATGTTCTTGCATAAGACTCAATGTTTCACACCTGAATTGCACCCATAGTTATTTTTATTGTGTGTATATATTATTATTCCCTGTGTTTATTCCCTGGCAAAACACATTACAAAAGTGTTATATAATTTTGTGCACTGATGTCTTTCCCATTCACTAACTATGAACTTGAAAATACAGTATAATGAATTTAATTACATGTCTGTAGGGGTACTGTTGATGGAACACATAAACACCAACAAGCATGAAGATGAGGAGGAGTAGGAGGAGGAGGAGGAAGAGTAGGAGGAGGAGGAGGAGGAGGAAGAGGAGGAAGAGTGAGAAGGAGGAGGAGAAGGAGGAAGAGTGAGAAGGAGGAGGAGAAGGAGGAAGAGTAGAAGGAGGAAGAGTAGAATGAGGGGGAGGGGGAGTTGGAGGATGATGATGAAGATGGTGGTAGTGATGACAATATTTTAAAAAACACCAATAAAGGTAATGAACATAAAACACCAAGAAAGATAGATAATAATGATTTTAATTATGTGTCCACAGGTGTACTATTGATGGAACACACACACACGAGCGAAGACAGCGGCGGGGGGGCAGCATCGAGCGGCTCCTCACCCCGCGGCAACAAGAAACTCTCCTTCAAAAACCCACGCAACAAGACCACCACCGGCGCACCCCCAACCACACCCCCAGAGAGCCCCATGCCCCCACCCCGCAGAGCCAAGGATAGGGACAGTCACCACCATCACCACCATACCTCCTCCACCAACACCAACACCAACCAACGTAGCAAGTGAAGTGATGGGGTTAACGACACACACACACACACGCACACGCACACACACACACACACACACACACACACATACACACACACACACACACACACACACACACACACACACACACACATACACACATACACACACATACACACATACACACACACACACACACACACTACAAGTGAGACCCACCCACGCCGACCTACTCCTCTCCCATACGCTCTCACACTCATTCCTTTCAATTCTCCCACTCTCCCATTCCTCTCCTACTCACTCCCACACTCTCCCTCTCACTCATTCACTTCCTTTCCATCTAATCAATCATTTGTTACTGAAATACCAAGTGTGGTGACTCCTTGTAAACACTATATTATCCAGTATATTTTAACTTACCAAACAAACCCACCTCACTCACCCTTCTCTCCATTTAAACCTACTCTCCCTACTCCTCTCCCTTCCCCATCCCTCCATTTAAACCTACTCTCCCTTCTCCTCTCCCTTCCCCATCCCTCCATTTAAACCTACTCTCCCTACTCCTCTCCCTTCCCCATCCCTCCATTTAAACCTACTCTCCCTTCTTCCTCCTCCCTCCTCTCCCTTCCATTTCCCTCTTCTCCCCCTTCCATTTCCCTACTCTCCCTTCCCCTACTCCTCCCCCCTGCCGTTCCTCACCTGTCATATCCAGGTTATATATATATATATTAACAAATATAATAATTAAGTATATATAATTATTATAACTACTTTTTTATAAGATATTAGTCATAGTGTATAAAGCTACAGATAAATAGGTCAATCTTCTCACATGCTAAACTATGCACAACTTATTTTTTCACATTACTATAATTATATATATATACAGTGTATATGTATCTACGTATGTATAAATTTGTTAACTTTTATTTAATAAGAGCTTACTGTACTGTGCAAACCAGCTCACAATTTGTAAGAGTGAAGTAAGTGTGTGTTGCTGTTGTTGTTGTTGCTTTGCCTCTTAGTGTAAAGCCAAACACCAATTCATTAAAGAGGAGTCTGTGATGTAGTCAGAAAATTGGAGGTAAATGAGTCCTTTGAATATTACCACGAAACACACACACGCCTATATGGAAGGAGCTTGTTTTGTGGCATAGTCAGGAGGAATCAGATGCCTCCAATTCTCATACATGATTACAGTGTCCTTAATGAGGAGTCTGTGGGTGTTCTTGGATAATACAGCCCTTCCTTCCTTCCTTCCTTCCTTAAACTTTACCATATTCCTACTACTACTACTACTACTATAACTACTACATCAGGGCGTGACATGGGAAGTATGAAAGGGCCATATTATGCAAAAAGAACCTTGATGGTGAATACAATGGTGTGATATCATTACAATGACTCCATAGACACACAACAAAGCCATCGTACCAGTACCACACCATTGACAACACCACAGATGTCCTTGCATATGAGTACAGTAACCATCATATAACCTGGACTCCTCTGTTTATTGGTGTTTATCGTTACATAGGACTGCATGCAAGAACGTTCATGGTGTATACGATGGTGTGGTACCGATACCATGGCTCTGTTGTTTGTCTATGGTGTCATTGTACTGTACCAGCACCACACCATCATCAACACCAGGGATGTTCTTGTATACAACACACATTCTCATAGTAGTTTTTACATCTCCTATATAAAGCAGTTCCTCATAATGTTGTGTGGTGGTGGTGGTGTTGTACTTACTGCTGAATTATGTATTGGGTCGTATTATTCAAGAACATCCATGGTGGTGTTATTGACGATGGTGTGGTACTGGTAATGTACGATGGTTCTGTAGGTTGTCTGTGGTGTCATCGTACCGGTACCATGCCATCATATGCAAGAACATGTATGGTTAATACAATGGTGTGGTACTGGTACGATGGCTCCGTAGAAACACAACAGAGTTTTTGTACTGGTACCAGACCATTGTTAACACCATACAGATGCTCACCTACAGACCCTTGTATTGTACTCTGCTACTGTACTGCCAAAGACTGTAATATACTGTAGTAATGTTTGTATCAATTGTCATGAAATATTAAGGGCAGATTCTCTTGTTGGTAAATTGGAAGGCTACTGATTCCTCCTAACTATGCCAAAAAACAGACACCCTCAATAGTACAAATAGGGGATCTGTTTCTTGTCATACTTTGGAGGAATCAGAGACCTTCCAATTCACCAACAAAAGAATCTCCCCTTAAGGGACCCTGTGATCTATCTATCTATCTATAGCTCTGACGCCTCGTTCCCTCCGGGAACTCCCCCCAAGGGGGTGGCCACGGCAGAAGTGCCTCTAGTTCTCCCTGTTCCAACACTCCCTCCTTACTTGGTCCAGCCCTCCTCTGTCCCTCACATTTCTCTCCTTTACATACTCTTCCACTCTGTTGTGCCATCTAACCAGAGGTCTGCCTCTCACACCAGGTCCCACAACTTTACTTCCATACACCTTCTTTACAAACTCCTCACCTTGCATTCTCTCTACATGACCCTGTGATGTAGTCAGAAAATTGAAAATAAATGAGTCCTGCAAATATTGCCACAAAACACCACCTCTATGGAAGGAGCTTGTTTTGTGGCATGGTCAAGAGGAATCAGAAGCCTACATTTCTCATACACGATCACAGGGTTCTTAACGTGATGCTACAGTGTTGGTGGTAAATCTGGAGCTACTGATTCCTCCAGGTCACCATTATTATTATAATTATTATTATTTTTTGTTAATCTGGTCCTGTTTCCTGGCATATTTTGGAGGAATCAAGGCACTGTAATGTACCAAAAGCATACTACTGTATCTATCTCCATAAGTCGACTACAGAGGTGGTGTGAGAAAAGGGAAGCTCTGTCTATCTATCTATCTATCTATCTATCTATCTATCTATCTATTTATTTATATCTCTATCTATCTGTCAGTCTATAGCTCTATATATTTTATTATCCCACTAAATGATGCAAGGTGCCCAAGGCTAGACTAGACTACCTTAGCCTGATCATTTAAGGGGGTCGTCTGTTGTGGTTAAGGTGAGGTAATACACATTTGGTACATTATAGCACCTTGATTCCTCCCGAGTTTGCCAGGAAATGGGACCAGATAAACAAAAATAATGGAGGTCTGTTGCTTGGAATAGTTTAGAGGAATCAGTGGCTCCAGATTTACCAACAGTGTACTATCCCCTTAAATTTGAAGACTACCTTAACCAGATCCTTGAAGAGGAGATTTTTTTCTTGTTGGGGAATTGGAAGGCTACTGATTCCTCCTAACTATGACACAAAACAAATGCCCTCAGTGGTACTAATAGGGGATATGTTTCTTGGCATAGTTTGGTGGAATCAAGATACCTTCCAATTCACCAACAAGAGAATCTCCCCATAATAAATAAAGCAGTATTGTAATGTACTATTAACACAAGCATCACTCACTATCTTACATTAATATTGGAAGTAAAGTGATGTCAGCCGTAAAGACATCTAAACTGAAAAATTGGACATCGCTAATAATTTCCGCATCACTGTGGGCTTTCCTCTCTAGCAACACACACACACACACACACACACACACACACACACACACACACACACACACACACACACACACACACACACACACACACACACACACACACACACACACACACACACACACACACACACACACACACACACACACACACACACACACACACACACACACACACACACACACACACACACACACACACACACACACACACACACACACACACACACACACACACACACACACACACACACATGCACACACAAGATAAGACCACGAGTAAATAGTATACCAGTAGAAGGCATGAGTGTTGGTGCCTTGTAATGCATGGTAATATTAACTATACAACAACAACAACATAATAATAATACAACGGTAGTGAATTATTATATACAGTATACCTGGACACAGCTGTATGTTTACTGTGTCAGCTGCCTCTACCTCCAAGATGAATATAATAATTAATACTACACTCGATATAAGATGGTTAAAGTTATCACATATATCCATTTAAGGTGGTAGTATACTTTTGGTACATTGGAGCTCTTTGATGTCTCCAAACTATGCCAGGAAACAGGACCATATGAACAAAAATAATGATGGCCTGTTGCTTGGAATAGTTTGGAGGAATATTTAGCTCCAGATTTACCAACACTGTACTAACCACTTAACACAGGCTCAATAAATCAGTTGTATTATACAGTAGACCTTTGATATAAGATGGTTAAATTTGTCGCATATATCCTTTTAACTCAGGCTCAATAAATCACTTGTACATATAGCAGGCCTTCGATATAAGATGGTTAAATTTATCACATATATCCTTTTAACACAGGCTCAGTAAATTACTTATACAGTTGGCCCTTGATATAAGATGATTAAATTTATCACCTTCCTTATAACACAGGCTCAATAAATCACATACATGTAATTACTATGTGTTGTAATGAATAACAGAAGACTGGGAAAATATTTAGTGGTCTTCAATGAGGGACTGAATGAGTGTAAAATGAAGTGATGGTGGATACAAGTATTTATTCATTGTATATCCAGGGTTTAATGTATTACATGTAGAATTTAAAGAGAGATTCTCTTTTTGGTACATTGGAGTGCCTTGATTCCTCCAAAGTATGTCAGAAAAAATGTTGTTGCATGAAATCGTTTGGAGGAATCAGTTGCTCCAGATTTACCACCAACACCGTACTACCCCCTTAAGGGAACCCCAGTGTGATGTAGTTAGAAAATTCGAGGTTGGCGAGTCCTTCAAACATTGCCACAAAACATCACCTACATTGAAGGAGCTTGTTTTGTGGCATAGTCAGGAGGAATCAGAAGCCACCAAACCTTACACACAATCAAAGGGGATATACTGTATAGCACATTGTTGGTGGTGGTGGTAAATCTATGGCAACTGATTCCTCCAAACTATTCCAAACAACAGGACACAATTATATTTATTCATTGGTTCTGTTTCCTGGCATACTATGGAGGAATCAAAGTTAGTGAGGTTGAGTGGTGAAGAGAGTGTAACCGTGTCAACATATACAATTCTCACAGTGTTATGTAAGGAACACTCAAGTTACTCTATGTATTCTATCTATTCCTCAAGTTTACATTTTTGTGAGAGGGAGAAATGGACTCGGCATATTTCCAGATTATGTTTGTGTGAGAGAAATTGACTCTGCATATTTCCCAGACTTTATTTTTGTGTGAGAGATAAAGTGGCTTGGCAGTTTTCAAGATTATTTTTGTGTGATGCAAAATATTTGACTATGTATATTTCCCAGACTGTATTTTTTGTGAGAGAACATGACTTCGCATCTCACCCAGATTAGTTTTTCGTTAAGTAATTTATTTTTATTTTTATTTTATTTTGAGAGCAAAAAAAGAAAAATATATCTGCAATTTCTCTAGATAAGTTTTTCATTTTTTATTTTATTTTTTTATTTGTGAGAGCGACTCTGGCTTGCACAAAGGGTACCAAACACAGCGGAGTCACGTTGTCTTAAGGGGGTGCGGGAGTAGGGGACAGGCTTGGGGGGTTTTTTTAGGGGGACAGGCTTGGGGGGGGTAGAAAGCCTGTCCCCTATTCCTGCACCCCCCTAACCCCCCCCAAGCCTGTCCCCCTACTCCCACACCCCCCAAGCCTGTCCCCTACTCCCGCACCCCCCTAACCCCCCCCCCCAAGCCTGTCCCCTTATTCCCGCACCCCCTTAAGTACCTTCCACACGAGAGGCAAAAAGACTTTGGGTAGACACTGTTACCAATTTTGTGGGTGGGTGACAGTCACAAGTGGCCAGTGGCTGCTGCCGGGGACTGTTTGATCTGGTAACAATGGAAAATTCCACTCAGTTGCCCGTGCCCGCCATCTATTTGCCTCTCATGTGGAAGGGGCCTTAGTGATGAAGTGAGTGTATCAAGGTTGTGACTCAAGATACAGTGATGTCCTCTGTACAGTTGGCCACAGGAATTCTTACACAGGTTATATGTAAAGAGAGGTTATTCATTATTGTGGAAGTACTGCAATGAATGGTCTACCAAGTGACTCGGTGATTACCAAAACAACAAACCTAATAATAGTAATATTGTATTACAGTTACATAGTCTTACATTACAAAATAACAAACCTAATAATAATAATAATGTTGTATTGCAGTTACATAGTCTTACATTACAAAATAACAAACCTAATAATAATATGTTGTATTACAGTTACATAGTCTTACATTACAAATTAACAAACCTAGTAATAATAATAATAATAATAATGTTGTATTGCAGTTACATAGTTTTACATTACAAAACAACAAACCTAATAATAATAATGTTGTATTACAGTTACATAGTCTTACATTGCAAAACAACAAACCTAATAATAATAATAATGTTGTATTGCAGTTACATAACGTTACATTTTCTCTTCATTATAAACTTCCTCGAGCGCCATATGACCTCACTGTTGTGGCACCTAATATCAATCAATCAATCAATCAATCAATCCACCTTCGCCGTAAACCCAGAAAACAACTCGGTTTGTACGAATTCTTGTGGCCAATGGTACCTACTTTTCCTCCTCCTTCCACCCCTTATTTAATTATGGTTATTGTGTTGTGTTGTATATGTCAGCCACTCCTACTGTTATTATTACTGTGATGTTATTAAGTTCTCACTGAGTCTTTTGTGTTATTGTATGTATTGTACTGTACTGTGTTGTCTGTAGTTTTTCGTTTATTGTTTTTAAATATTTGTGTTGTGTGAGCGGTAGTACTAAGTTGTTCCAGTTGGTATACAATAGACCCACGATATAAGATGATTAAATTTAGTACATATATACATTAAATACAGTAAATACATTAAATTTAGTACATATATCCTTTTAACACAGGGTCAGAAAATCACTTATATATACAGTAGGCCCTCTTTATAAGATGAATAAATTTATCACCTGTATCCTTTTAACACAGGTACAGTAAATCACTTACTTAGTGTGTACGGTATGAATTACGGAAGCCTGGGAAAACATATATTTGTAGTCGTCAGTGAGTGTAAAATGAAGTAAGTGGTGGATGCAAGTATTTATTCACTCTATATCCAGGGACTATCGTATAAATTCCTGTACTTACGTTGAAAAATAATCCAGACCGAACTCTTTATACGTTTTCCCATTACAGTACACTATTATTAAAGAAAGAGTAAGGTCTAATGGTTCATGATTCTCAGTGCTGTAATTTTAGTCACATTATTTTCATCAAGACTTAAATTATAACTCAGGCATTTAAGTAAACTCGTCTCAAATTCATGACGAGATTCAATGCTGGAACAGAACTTTGACACTCCCTTGACTTTGTGACTACCGATTCCTTCAAACCGTGCCGTAAAGCAGATCCCCCTATTCGTATGCTGAAGTGGTCTGTTTCCTGGCATAGTTTAGGGGAATCAATAGCCCTCCAGTTGGACTAAAAGAGATTAATTATCCCCTTTATTTATCGGTAAAAAATAAATAAATGGTTTGGCTGGTGGACTGTGCTACCTCTGACTCCATTTTGTTGTGTTTGCTCCTTCTATTTCCTTTGTGTTTGCAGTCCTTCCTTTCCTTCTATTTCCTTTGTGTTTGCAGTCCCTCATTTCCCTCTTTTTCTTTCATGCTTGTTGTCCCTCCTTTCCTTCATTTTCCTCTCTTCCACCCTCTCCTTTCCTTCAATTTCCTCAGTGTTTACTGTCCCTCATTTCCCTCTCTTACCTTCATGCTTGTAGTCTCTCTTTTCCTTTTATTTTCCTTCATGCATGCTGTCCCTCCTCTCAGATTCCTTTCTTCCACTGTCCCTCCTTTCCTTTTATTTTCCTTCATGCTTTCTGTCCCGCCTCTCAGTTTCCTTTCCTTTTATTTTCATTCATACTTGGTGTCCCTCCACTCTGTTTCCTTCTCCTTTGTGGTATAAGGGATAGTGTAGTGTGGTACAGATACAATGGCTCGGTACAATTTCCTTGGAGTCATCGTACCGGCACCACACCATTGTCAATACCACGGGTGTTCTTGCATACAGTCTAAGATATTTCTGGCCGAGCACACACAGTCTTCGTTCTTCCCTTTTTATATATTCTCAAATTTACTAAGTTAATTTTACACACACACACACACACACACACACACACATATAAAATATTATACTTTAGTCCACATATTCATTACAAATTTATGTGACAAGTTCCTGCTGTGTCCAGTTTTTTTTCATATTAATGTTTACAAAGTGAGTACAGTATACCCTGGATATACAATGAATAAATACTTGTATCCATCACTTACTTCATTTTACACTCATTGAAGACCACCAATATATGTTTTCCCAGGCTTCTGTTATTCATTACCATACACATTAATTAAGTGATTCACTGACCCTGTATTAAAAGGATATACAGTATGTGATAAATTTAAGAATCCTATATAGAGGGCCTACTGTATATATTAGTGATTTATTGACCCTGTGTTAAAAGGATATATGTGATAAATTTAATCATCTTATAATTATCAAGGATCTACTGTATACTCTTACCATACTGTACAATCTTTAGTCTTTATTCTGTATTTTCATTGTAGGTTTGTTTGTGCTTCACCATTCCTTTGCATTGTGAAGTAGTGAATTAGAATACGCATTGAAAGAAGGAGATTTTTTTCATGTTGGTAATTTAGAGGGCTACTGATTCCTCCAACCTATGCCAGGAAACAGACAACAACCTCAATGTTACTAATAGGGGATCTGTTTCTTGGTATAGTTTGAAGGAATCACAGACCATCCAATTCACCAACAACAAAACAGTCTCCTCATAAGGAACAACCCAGTATGAGGAGGAGTGTTTATAGACAAAAAGAAATTAAGAAAGTAAATAACATCCATGATAATATTTCTTTTTCTCTCACACAATGTTTTATTCCTATTGTATGCTGTTGTTGTGTCGTATGCGAGAACATCCGTGGTGTTGACGATGGCATAGTACTGATACGATGACTCCATAGACACACTACAGAGGCATCGTACCGGTACCATGCCATCGTCAACACTGATTTTTCTTGCATACAGCCCTTAGATCTGAAGCAAGCAGTAGAATGACATGTACAGTTGGCCACAGGAATTCTTACAGAGGCTATATGTAAAGAGAGGTCATTAATTATTGTGGAAGTACTGCAATGAATGGTCTACTAAGTGTCTCAGTAATTACCAAAACAACAAACCTAATAATAATGTTGTATTACAGTTACATATTCTTACATTACAAAACAACAAACCTAGTATTGATAATAATGTTGTATTGCAGTTACGTAGTCTTACATTACAAAACAACAAACCTAATAATAATAATAATAATAATAATAATAATGATGTATTACAGTTACATAATCTTACATTACAAAACAACAAACCTAATAATAATAATAATGTTGTATTACAGTTACATAGTCTTACATTACAAAACAACAAACCTAACAATAATAATGTTGTATTACAGTTACATAGTCTTACATTACAAAACAACAAAAATAATAATAATAATAATGTTGTATTACAGTTACATAGTCTTACATTACAAAACAACAAAAATAATAATAATAATAATGTTGTATTACAGTTACATAGTCTTACATTTCAAAACAACAAACCTAATAATGATAATGTATTACAGCTGCTCGGCCAGACAGCTTTAGGAACTTCAACAACAACAACAGTGACATAGTCTTACATTTTCTATATGTTGTAAACCCTCGAAAACAAACAACAGCGTGTGTAGCAATTCTTGTGGCCAATAGTACACTAAATACTCCTCCTCATACACTATTTTCCTCCTATTATATTATTGTATTGTATATTATTGTGCCACATAATAACCAAATGCTGGTGATGATGATAACTCTAGTTCAAATTATACTTCCAAACAAAACTTAACTACAGAGTGGTCAAGTGATGAGGCAAGTTTGTATATTAGTTTTTTTCCCGGTATTGTGTAAATCAAAACATATATTATTATTATACTATACATACTGTACTTGATGAATTTTTCTGTATAATTTTGTAGTTATTCTTGGAAACGTACTGTAACTTTTTGATGCGCGCGTGTGTGTGTGTGTCATTACAAATTGGTAAAACTGGAGTAACTGATTCCTCCAAACGTATTCCAAGCGGCAGGCCAACACCACCATTATTTTTGTAGTTTCATAATGACACAAAAACCCTGAAGGAAGAATACACACACACACACACACACACACACAGTTTGACTCCTAATACTGTATTGTGGTTCCTCCGTGAAGAGTGTTTTGGTTCCTCCATAAAAACAACTGTCCCTTTTTTCATTTTTTTTCATCTGTTCATTTTTGTGCTTACTGTCCCACCTCTCAATCACCTTAATTCCTCCTCGGGCGCCATATGACCTTGCTGTTGTGGCGCCTAATATCAATCAATCAATCATCTGTTCATTTTTGTACTTACTGTCCCACCTCTCAATCACCTTAGTTCTTCCTCGGGCGCCATATGACCTCGCTGTTGCGGCGCCTAATAAGAATCATTCAGTCCTCCATAAAGAGTGTATTGTAGGGTGTGTATGGTGGTGTGTATAAGTTATGTTAATTAATTTATACTATTTTTTGGTACATTGGAGTGCCTTGATTCCTCCAAAGTATGCTGCCAGGAAACAAACAAACAAACAAACAGAACCAGATGAATAAAAATAATAGTGTTGTTGTTGTTGTTGTTGTTGTTGCCGGGAATAGTTTGGAGGAATCAGTTACTCCAGATTTACCAACAACAACAACACCACTAACACTGTACTTCCCCCTCCTAAAGGAACCTGCGTTGTAGTAAAAAAAATAAAGTTGTATATTCCCGAATCCTCCAGTAATTGCCATGAAGCACCAACCACAGTGAAGGAAATAGTCTGGAGGAATCTGAAGCCTTCAATATTTTTTTTACGGAATCAGAAAGCCTGTCTCCCCTATTCCTGCACCCCCTTAACTCCCCCCCCAAGCCTGTCCCCCTACTCCCACACCCCCCTAACCCCCCCCCCCCCCAAGCCTGTCCCCCTACTCCCGCACCCCCCCTAAACCCCCTAAGTCTGTCCCCCTAGTCCCGCACTCCCCTAAAGCCTGTCCCCCTACTCCTGCACCCCCCTAACCCCCCCAAGCCTGTCCCCCTACTCCAGCACCCCCTAACCCCCCACAAGCCTGTCCCCCTAAACCCCCCCAAGTCTGTCCCCCTACTCCTGCACCACCCTAAACCCCCCCAAGCCTGTCCCCCTATTTCCACACCCCCTTATTGGGAGAACTTTTTGTTAATTTAAATTGGAGTGCCTTGATTCCTCCAAGCTCTACCAGGAAACCAAATTACCTCCATGTTACTGATAGGGGTTCTGTTTTGTGACATAGTTTGGAGGAATCACAGCCTCCCAATACACCATTAAGATTTCTCCACCCTTAATGATGATAATAATAATAATAGAAAGAGAGAGAGTGATCCTCATTTTAGTGAATTGGAGCACCTTAATTCCTCCAAACTCTACCAGGAAACAAAATCGCCTCACTGATACTAATAGCGGATGTGTTTCACGATATAGTTTGGAGGAATTAGTAGTTCTCCAATATACTCCCCCATATTAATAATAATAATAATAATAACAATACTTTAATGAACCCATAACTCGCAGTGTGCTAGAGTACTGTATAATATTATGGGTCATATGCAAGAACAACCGTGGTGTATACGATGGCGTGGTACCGGCATGATGACTCCATAATAAGAGCAATAGAGCCGTCGTACCAATACCACACCATCATATGCAAGAATAACCATGGTGTATACGATGGGGTGGTACCGGTACGATGGCTCTGTAGTGTGTGTGTATGGAGTCATCGCAAAAGTACCACACCACCATCGTCAACACCACCACCAACGTTCTTGCATATGACCCAAAGTGCTAAATAAATACTATGCCAACTTTTTTTAACCTGTAACCAACTTGTAACTTTTGTATTGACTGTTGTTTTTATTGACTGATGGTAAATGCCAACAACAACAACATCATCATCATCATCATCACAGAATCTTGTGTATAATTTTGTGTGATAATTTTTGTGTTATTCTTTGCTCTTGTTATTTCCTTTGTTTGGTTGTCCCTGTCCCTCCCTCTTTTCCTTCTATGTCCTTGGTGTTTACTGTGCCTCCTTTCCTTCTATTTCCTTGGTGTTTACTGTGCCTCCTTTCCTTCTATTTCCTTGGTGTTTACTGTGCCTTTTTTCCTTCTATTTCCTTGGTGTTTATTGTCCCTCCTTTCCTTCTATTTCCTTTGTGTTTACTGTCCCTCCTTTCCTTCCATTTCCTTGGTGTTTACTGTCCCTCCTTTCCTTCTACATATTTCCTTGCTTGCTTCTCCCTGTCCATCCTTTCCCTCCCATTTTTTCATGCTTGTTGTCCCACCTCTCTATCACTTTCTCCTTGTCCCTCCTCTATTCCTTCTATTTCCTTGCTTTCTTCTCTCTGTCTCTCCTTTCCTTTTATTTCCTTGGTGTTTGTTGTCCCACATCTCTATCACCTTCTCCCTCATCCTACAGGGTCTTCCAGGTCTAGGGCAGTTTTCTTTCACCCTCAAATCAGTCAGTGTTTCCTCTCGGTAGCGAGCCTTGATTTGAGCACTACCGACTCCTCCAAACTATACCATAAAACTCACTCCCTACACATGAAACTAAGGAATGTGTTTTAGAGTAGAGTTTGGAAGGGTAATGTGGGAAACTGGGTGCTACAGATTCCTCCAAACTATGCCAGGAAACGCACTCCCTTCGCACGAGACTCGAGAATGCGTTTCACAGCAGAATTCGAAGGGCTACATAGGCTCCAAGATTAATCCACAACACAACACATTATAATTCTGTACTTTCCATAATATTAAATAGAAATCTGTAGACTGTGGGCCATATTCAAGAACCATTGTGGTACATATGATGGTGTGGTAACGGTACGATGACTCCATAGACAAACAACGGAGCCATGGTACAGTTACCACACCATCGTATACACCATGGATGTTCTTGAATATGGCTCTTTATATTTTTACCATCAGTCAATAAAATAAACAAACTACAAAATAATATCTAAATCATTCCACTTATCCTGTGCTATCTTGTACATGTTGTATATAGAGTTTTCTGTACATCATTAGTTATGTATATACATATTTAAGAATAAAATTATAATTACATAATGCCTTTTCATTACCCTATAGACTTTTTTTTATTCATTATTATTATTATTTTTTTGCAGGATAAAATGAATGTTTTTTTTATTTCTCAGGAGGAAATATATGCATTTTTTCAGGAGGAATGTAATGCGATTTTTTTTTTCTCGGGAGAAAATCAAAGTGAGTTTTTTTTAATCTATATTGTATGGTATTAGTTTTTCTATTTCCTTGATATTTGTCTTTTTAATTAACTGCCCCTCCTTTCCTTCTATAACATAACTTCTACGGTAGTGAACAGTCAGCGGCAATAGTCCCGTCGCCACATCTATCTGCCAAAAACAAATTTAATCATAATAGCAGTAGTATGGAAATATGAGCTTCACACAGGCAACAAGACTGAAAAAACCCAGACAAGTTTGTTTATTAATTTGTTTGATTATTTTCCTTTATGTTAGTTTTCCTTCAAGCAGCTCTCTCTGCATGGGTGAGGTGACAGGACTTTTGCCCCAGACTGTACATTTTCACCATTTGTTTGTATCCAGTGTATTCATCCATACCAAATTTACCCATTTATACCAGTCCTGTCCAATATATTTCATTATTATTATTATTAGTAGTAGTAGTAGTAGTAGTAGGCTAGTAGTAGTATTTAAAATTAACTAATAACAACACAACTTGCCCTTTGCTTTAAATAAAAACAAAACAAATAAAATAAGCATGAGTGATTGTAATTAAAGGTAAAATCAACCAGATGGCTCCAAGTTGTGAGTGTGACGTCATCCCTAGCAACGGCCTAGTTGCTATGGACGCCAACACTATCAACGGTATAGAGTGGACAGTGTGTAATCGGTACAACAGACGTGTATCGGGGCAGCAACTCGGCCAGACAGCTTGTGGAACTTCAACAACAGACGTGTATTATTACTGTTTTATATATTTTAAGTCGGTCTTTGGTAAGTCACAACTCAAAACTGATTATGTACAGTCACGAGCACTATAATAAGTATCCAGGTGTGCTTCGAATACCTAGCTAGAGACAGTAAAATAATAAATGCACAATAATTAAGATTTCCATTGGAATTACTTCGTTGGTTAATTATTAGACTGTTCAAAGCTTCAACAACCAAAGCTGTATACTTATTAGTGCTCGTGACTGTACAGTGGGAAAAATATGAATTGCGACAAATGTTGATGGTACGGTAACTATATTAACATTCACAACTAATTATTGGAACCGTAAGCATGTATTACAAAAGGATATATATATTTTCCACCTGTATTACAAACTTGTGATGCCTACAAACAACTATGGACATTAATTAAGGGGGTAATTCACTTTTGTTACCATGGAGTGCCTTGATTCCTCCGCAGTATGCCAGGAAACAGGACCAGATGAATAAAAATAATGGTGTTCTGTTGCTTGGAATTGTATGGAGGAATCAGTTGCTCCAGAATTACCAACACCAGATTCCTCCCTTAAGGGGGTGCGGGAATAGGGGGACAGGCTTGGGGGGGGGGGGGGTGCGAGAATAGAGGGACAGGGCTTGGGGGGGGGGGGTAGAAAGCCTGTCCCCTATTCCCGCACCCCCCTAACCTCCCCCCCCTGTAAGCCTGTCCCCCTACTCCCGCACCCCCCTAAACCCCCCCAAGCCTGTCCCCCTATTCCCGCACCCCCTTAATATACTTATATAATGTTCCATCAAAAGTTGTCACAATTCATATTTATAGCCAACTGTACATGCAATACATAAAATTATATATATTAAAAAAAAGAAGAATTATTATCTAGATAGTTTATGAAGCTCCAATTAAATTTCTCGTTAAATTTAGACATGAGACGATATTATTGGTAGTTTTTTTACTGAGTCTTCTTTGACACAACTTTTTTATGTAGGGTTTGGACGCCTCTTCAGAACCGAACCATTCTCTTTCCTATCTTCAACTGTCCTAGGCTCCTTTCCCTCATTTTTCCTTCATGCTTGCTATCTATCCCTCCTGTCCGTCTCCTTCCATTAAAAGAGTTTGGGTGCTCCTTCGGCCCCAGCCACTCGCTTTCATTGCTTTAACTGTTCCTCCTTTCCTTCTATTTCCTTCGTGTTTGTTGTCCCACCTCTCTATCACCTTCTCCCTGTCCTTCCTTTCCTTCTATTTCCTTCGTGTTTACTGTCCTAGCCTCTCTATCACCTTCTCCCTGTCCCACCTTTCCTTCTATTTCCTATACGTGCTTGCTGTCCCACCTCTCTATCACTTTCTCTCTGTCCCTCCTTTCCTTCTATATCTTTCGTATTTGTTGGCCCATCCTCTCTATCACCATCTCCCTGTCCCCTCCTTTCCTTCTATTTGCTGTCTTACCTTTATATCCCCTTCTCCCTGTCCTTCCTTTCCTTCTATTTCCTTGGTGTTTGTTGTCCCACCTCTCCATCACCTTTTTGCCTCATCCAACACCCTCAAATCTTTCTCCCCATCTTTATTCGTTCCCTTAATCAACTAATCTCCTTCATATTCTCAACAGTGACGATCATGGCGCCCAAGAAGAAGGGTAAAGGTAAAGGTGACAAGCTGGCGAGGATGACGGTAGAGCAGAGACAACAGTACTTAGACAGACGGGCAGCACAGGAAGCAGAAAGCAACAGGAGGAAGGAAGAGCTGGTGGCGGGATTTCTCAAGGTGGGGGTTTGGCCAGGATATGTTGATTTATGTTTTATTATTATTATTATTATTATTATTATTATTATTGGGTGTTTCCTTACCGTTGTTATTATTATTATCATTATTATAATTATTATTATTATTATTATAATTATTGTTATTATTTTTATATTTGTTGTTATAATTATTAGCTGTTTCCGTAGCGTAGTTAATAATAATAATAATATTATTATTATTATTATTATTATTATTATTATTATTATTATTGTTTTAGTGCATATTTTTTATGATGTTGAAACTGCGGCATATTCAAGTACAGTCTACCTCAGGAATTCGTATACACCACTGCGACATCAACAAGGGTTCGTAACAACTAGAATATTTGGTACAGTCTGTCCAATGATGCACGTATACACCCAACCCTCGTTCAGTTACTCGCAGTTTTAGCTGGTAAAGTCTGGAGTAGAAAGCAGGGGTATCTTACAGCAGATAATTATTAGATGGAGCAATCACGATCACTGTAAGATAACCCTGCTTACTTACTACTCCAGATTTTACCAGCTGAAACTGCGAGTAACTGAACGACATCATTGACAGACTGTACATACATTAATTTCCTAACACCAAACCTTTTCTATAGTAATATTATTTGACTAGTACTGTCTTGAATTAGTCAGCAGAACAATGCCTACAGTATATAATATGTGCAGAATAATGACCCCTTTATAACCAGTGCTCAGTGTACGTATTCCTGAGGCTGACTGTACATACATACCTGGTCTAATATAAAATGTGTGTGTGTGTGTGTGTGTGTGTGTGTGTGTGTGTGGTGTGTGTGTGTGGTGTGTGTGTGTGTGTGTGTTGCAGCTGAAACTATCTGACGAGGGCAAGAAAGGTGTAGTGAACGAAGCCAAACTGATGACCAAATGGCGTGAAGTACTGAGAGAAGCCAAGACTACATCACTACACACACAGCTACAGGTGACACTATATTATTACTATTAATATTACTGTAACTATATTCTTCTATATTGCCTCATGCATAAATATAGCACTTCATAGGCTAAACTTTTACATGTGTAATGACTACTGAATAATTTTAATGTAATGCAGTGTAATGTATGAAAAATAATTGTTTAAATGGAATAAAGATTCTTATTCTGATTCTGATTCTATATACTGATATTTTCATTAAGGGGGTGCGAGAGTAGGGGGACAGACTTGGGGGGGGGTTAGGGGGGTGCGGGGAGTAGGGGACAGGCTTGGGGGGGGTTTGAGGGGGTGCGGGAGTAGGGGGGACAGGCTGGGGGGGGGGTTAGGGGGGTGCGGGAATAGGGGACAGGTCTTGGGGGGGTTAGGGGGGGTGCGGGAATAGGGGGACAGGCTTGGGGGGGGGTCGGGGGGGTTTGGGGGGTGCGGGAGTAGGGGACAGGCTAGGGGGGGGGGGTTAGGTGGGTGCAGGAATAGGGGACAGGCTTTCTACCCCCCCCCCCCCAGCCTGTCCCCCTATTCCCGCACCCCCCAAACTCCCCCCCCCCCCCCCCTCCCGAAATCCTGTCCCCTACTCCAGCACCCCCATAAGGGAGGAATTTATTGTTGGTAAATCTGGAGTAAATGATTCCTCCAAACTATTCCAAGCAACAACAGAACAGCCATTATTTTTGTTCATCTGGTCCTGTTTCCTGGCATACTTTGGAGGAATCAAGGCACTCCAATGTACCAAAAAAGAAATTACCACCTTAAATATCTGGCATAATTTAATTGGAGGGATCAAGGCACTCCAATGAACCAAAATGTATACTATATAATATTATACTCTTAAGGGACCCTGTGATGTAGTCAGAAAATTGGGAGGTAAATGAGTCCTTCAAATATTGCCACGAAACACACATACACACACACACACACACCTACACACACACACACCACACACACACACACAAACACACACACACCTATATGGAAGGAGCGTGTTTGTTTCGTGGCACAGTCAGGAGGAATCAGAAGCCACCACACACACACACACACACACACACACACACCCATACGGAAGGAGCTTGTTTGTTTCGTGGCACAGTTAGGAGGAATCAGAAGCCTACAATTATTATTATCTTACACCATCACAGGGTCCTTTAATTAAATAAGTCGTGTACAGAATCGCATTAGGAAGGGTACAATCTGAATCTGTAATATAATTATAGTTTATAAGCAAATTATTGTTGTTGTTGTTGTTGTTGTTGTTGTTGTTTTTGTTTTTGTTTTTGTTTTTGTTTTTGTTCTTGTTGTTGTTATTATTATTATTATTATTAAAATAGACCAGAGACACAAAGCTGGGAGAGAATGCAAGCATTCTATCAATCCGAGGACCCCAGCCCCATGAATCCAACCTGAAGAAAAGAAGACAGCTTAGAAAAAAAAAAAAAGATGAGCAGTTAGCTTAATAAAAACATATTAGCCCTACTCTTGAAGCCAGCCAGTCCTACACCATCAAAGACAGATTCACCAAGGCCATTCCACAGACACACCAACCTAGGGACAAACGATCGACTGTACTGACAGGTTCTACAGCGCGGCAATATGTAAGCATACCTATGGGAGTCCAATGCACCACGAGTGACACGAGCTGGAACATACAGAGGTGCAGAGAGGAGTAAGAGGATGCAGCACATTACTTCTGATCTTGAACAGCATGCACAATGATGCAACAGAACGACGGTGACTCAGATTACAATCAAGTAAACGCCGGTTTGTGGTTGTTGTTGTTGTTGTCATCGTCGTCGTCGTTTTGTTTTTGTTGTTGTTGTTGTTGTTGTTGTTGTTGTTGTTAGGATTATTCAGTTTTTACACAAAAATATTTATTATTATTATTATTTATTTAGTTAGTTATTTGTTTATCATATTATTTATTTTTCGTGTTTGTTAATTAATTTGTTTGATGTTGTGTGTGTGTGTGTCAGGAGTTACGTCAGCGAGTGAAGGAGACCACTGACAGACAGAACACCATGATTCAACTACTGGCCAATCAGGTGGGTCGGGCACAACACCAGAGAACACAGGCTGCACACAACCACCTTGCTGCCGTACACAGATTGGCAGGTGAGTCGGATTGGCAGGTGAGTCCAAAGTGCACTGATTGGTGTTCACGTGAGTCTGATTGGTAGGTGTGTCTGATTGGCAAGTGAGAACAAAGTGCACTGATTGGTGTGTGAGTCTAATTGGTAGATGAGTCTGGTAGGTGAGTGAGTCTGATTGGCAGGTGAGTCTGATTGGTAAGGTTGATTGGTGGGTGAGTCTGATTGGCTGGTGAGTCTGATTGGTAAGATTGATTGGTGAGTGTCTGATTGGCCGGTGAGTCTGATTGCCAATTAAGTGAGTCCAAAGTGCACAGAATGGTGTGTGAATCTGATTGGCAGTCGAGTCCCCCCCCCCGAACTTAAAAAACACAGGAGGGGAATGGCTGTGGTGCAAAGGGGTGCTCAAACCTCTAAAATAACACCCATTCCCACCCAACACAACATCACGAAGAACACATTGGCGGAGTGACTGTGGTACAAAGTGGCGCTAAAACCCTGAATTATATTACCTTCTAAGAGCTCATTTGGGGAGTGACTGTGGTACAAAGGAGCGCCAAAACCATAACAATAACAACACCCTTTCATCCACAGAACTCAATTAAAAACACATCAGGGAGTGACTGTGGTGCAAAGAGGCGCCAAAACCATAATAATAATAATAATAATAATAATAATAATAATAATAATAACAACACTCATTCATCCCCAGAGCTCCACGAAGACACATCGGGTAGTGACTGTGGTAAAAAGAGGAGCCCAAACCATAACAATAACAACACTCTTTCATCACCAGAGCTACACGAGGAACACATTGGACTGTTGACTGGTTACGTCCGTGAGCGTGAAGCCTCCATGGCAGACACAGCAGCAACAGACACCGAGACACTGGCAGCAACACACCTACACCACTTACGTCACCATGCACTCATTACACACGCTGCCTCCAGACACCATGCACTCACTGAGAAGGAAGAGTTGGCTGCCTTCCATACCACCATGACACAGATTACAACACAGGTATGTACAGTATGTATGTATGTATGTACACCTGAGCTCGTAAATTCGCGTCCACGTACAGCCACAATCAAATATCCATGCACCGATACTTTCCTTCCATCGTAGTAAATATTTTGGTAGTAAAGAATAACACATGTATGATTTTGCAGGACAACATAATAATAATTGAGGGGGTTGAGTTGACGTAAGGTGTTATATGATTATATTTTGATATGATACTAATTTATTTGCACGATGGAAGGAAAGTGTCGGCGGATATTTGATTGTGGCTGAACACCCGAGCTCGTAAATTCGCGACCACGTACTTAGATGTTTATGCCATTTGAGCTGGTAACATTTATTTGGTGAGGAATCAGAGTAGGTTGAACATAGTAGAGGGACAAGATAGAATGTTTCACCTACAATGACACCTTCCCCACACAGTGTTACCAGCTCAGATAACATAAACATTTGGGGACGTGGTCGCGAATTTACGAGCTCGAGTGTACAGTCGCGCACTATAATCCCTAGCCCACCTGAGTCGAAGCCCGAGATATGAAGCAAGCGGTTTCTGGACGACAGCCCACCCAAACCATCACGAGGCCACATACCTTTCGAACCAATAGAGGCTTTGGGTGGGCTGTCGTCCAGAAACCACCTGCTCTAGTTCTCGGGCTTCAACTCAGGTGGGCAAGTTTCAATACACCTATGGATAACTCAAAACATATTGCTGTCTAATGTTTTCACGTTCTCATAATTATAATGTTATTGTTTTGAATAGTGAGTCAGTAGCTGCTTTTAGTAAATTAGAAGATGGTGCTTAACGTGTGTGTGTGTGTGTGTGTGTGTGTGTGTGTGTGTGTGTGTGTGTGTGTGTGTGTGTGTGTGTGTGTGTGTTTTGAATAGTGAGTAGCTGCTTGTAGTTCTTACCTATTTGCATATTTACAGGATTGGGTCAAGCTCATAATGTCCCGTATTTTAAAACTCAATTATCATATTTTTCTTTAAAGTTGTATATGTTTTTGACACACACCACTTCCGGTAATTTGTTCCATTCGTCTATTACTCTATTTGGAAAGCTATATTTCTGTACATCTTTATCTCCTCTTCTTTTAATTAATTTCTTACTGTGTCCTCTCATTGTAGGTATTCCTTGTTGACACAAGTTTTCTATATCTATCTTTTCTTTTTCTGTGACACATTTGTAAACCATAATCATATCTCCTCTCTTTCGTCTTTTTCCAGTTTAGGTAACTTTAGTTTCTTTAGTCTTTCTTTATAGCTTAGTTCTCTTAGACTTGGTAGCCATCTTGTTGCTGCTCTTTGTAGTTTATCTAATTTGGTGATGTGTGAGAGAGAGAGGAGAGAGAGAGAGAGAGAGAGGAGAGAGAGAGAGAGAGAGAGAGAGAGAGAGAGAGAATTTTGAATAGGGAGTCAGCAGCTCCTTTTAGTAAATTAAAAGATGGTGTGTGTGTGTGTGTGTGTGTGTGTGTGTGTGTGTGTGTAGCTGCTTTTAGTAAATTAAAAGATGGTGTGTGTGTGTGTGTGTGTGTGTGGTGTGTGTGTGTGTGTGTGTGTGTGTGTGTGTAGCTGCTTTTAGTAAATTATAAGATGGTACTTAACCCTACCTATTGGAAAGTTTCTCAACTAACGAACAAAGTGAAGCTGTCAAACGTTTACAAAAGTCAACCCAATGTGGATGATTATAATATATTCTCTTTCCTTATTTCTCTTTCTATATTCTCCTCTTCCTTCTTACTTTTCTTTATTTATTATTTCTCTTTCTATTCTCGTCTTCCTTTTATGTATATTCTTCTCTTCATCCTCGCTTTTTATATCTCCTTTTTTTTTCTCTCTCTCCTTCCTTATATACTTTTTTCCTTAATTATCTTCAACTGTCCCTCTTTTCCTTCTCTTCTAGCTCCTTGTATTCCGTCTACGTTGTATTCTGATGTCCCTCCTTTATATTCCTCCATCCATTCCCTCCTTTAACGTATTAATGTCCCTCTTTTGTATTCCTTTGTATTCCTTTGTATTCCCTCTTCACTTCCTCCTCCTCATTTTTCTTCTTCTTCCTTTGTATCCTCTTTCAAAGTAGCCATATCCCTCCTTTGTATTCCTCCATTCCCTCCTTCGACATATCCATATCCCTCATTTTTTGTAATCCTTATTCTGTCTCCTTATTGTATCCCTTTGCATTCCATCTTCTTTGTATTCCGTCCCTCCTTGTATTCTCTTCTTTCATTCCCTCCTTCATCTTATTCATATCCCTATTTTGTATTCCTATGCATTCAGTCTCCTTTGTATTCTGTCCCTCCGTTTTATATCCCTCTATATTCCCTCTCCTTTGTATTCCGACCCTCCTTTTTATATCCCTCCATTATTCCCTCTTTTGTAATCTATTCCCTCCTTTGTATCACTTCATAATATTCCCTCCACCCCAATCAAACATAACATTACACAACCAATACAACTAACCTAACCTAACTTAACATAATACCACACAACCTAACTTAACTTGACATAATACAACCTAACTTATACCATAACACAACCTAACCTAACCTGAACTCACCTAACCCAACTAACCTAACATAACACAACCTAACCTAACATAACACAACCTAACCTAACCTAACCTAACCTAACCACTTCCACCTCCTTCTCGACTCCACAGTTGGAAGAGGAGGTGACGGCAGCACGTGTGGAGAGAGAGGGTGCCCTAGAGGAAGCCTGGGACCCGACTGGCAGCTGGAGTAAAAGACCACGAAGCACGCACCACCTCACTACGTAAAGCATCTACCTCACTTACACACCGAGTAGCAACAAACCAAACCAACCTGGCACAAGTCGCGGCAACCACCAAGGAAATGCAGGTCAGGTTAGGTTAGGTTAGGTTTGTGTTAGGTTGGGTTGTATTGGTTGGGTTGGGCATGTTAGGTTAGATTGTATTACGTTAGTTTGGGTTGAGTTGGGTTGGGTTAGGTTAAGTTGTATATGTCATGTTATGTTATGTTAGGTTGGGTTGGGGTTGGATTAGGTTGTGTTATGTGTATGTTAGGTTAGGTTAGGTCAGGTTTGTTCACGTAGGATAGGTTAGGTTGTAATAGG